>KZ678426.1:59648-163652 GCA_003019895.1 Coniella lustricola
CTTAGGCTCCGCTATCTAGGAGCGCCTTATATATTTTTCCTTTAATAATAATATCGATTCGTAGATAGGCGTATACCGTAGTATCTGTTATATAGAGGGACTTTATCGGTAGTCCTGATCGCTTAATATCCCTTATAGGCGATCTTGTTCTTTTAGGTGCGCTTTCTATATATCGCGTACGTTACGTACTACTAACTAGGCGAGTTCTTTAGCCTTAGTTATTCCTTTATTACGTATAGCGTATTACCGTTCTCGCTGAAACTTAATTCTATGCTAATCCCGCGCTTTCTCTAGGGCGTAAATTACGTATTCTGGTATCTTATACTAGTACTACTTACGGTACTTCTCCGTATATTCCTTAGGGTAATTCTCCTTAAGTCCGATATATATATATAATTTTCCGATATCGAGAGGGGCGTAGTATTTATCGTTACTAACGGTAATTACGATAATACGGTATTCTAATCGTCGAACTAGAAACTATTCGTTCTAAGCTTTAAGACTAAAGTATATTCTGCAGTTAAAGTAAATATATAAAAACTATACTAACTAATAATATTAATTATAAAGTATATTAATTTGTAGATCTTCGCCTTATATTACTATATAGTTATAAACCGTAACGCTTCTAAAGATATCTCGGAGGGTTATTCCTTCGATAATAAATTCAGCGTTCTATCGGTCCAAGGCGTCTTCTATATCTGCCTCTAAGGTAGCGTCTATAGGGGTATCTTATCCTATAGTAGATACTTATATACCATCGTCTCTAAATTCTAGGTATTCTCCTATAATAATTGCCTACTCCCTAGTAAGAGGTTATGCTAGGAGAATATCTAGTTCTAGGGAGTATTCTGAAATATTATTCTAGTCTTTCTTATTTCTAGGTTTCTAGGGATACTATCCTAAGCCCTCCTTTACCGAGAGGTGCGTTACGTAATTATCCTAGTAATAGAATATCCAATAAAGGAGTTCGTAAGGAATATCGTCCGACGCTTACTCTAGAAGGTTATCCTAGCTAGGAGTAGAAATATCTTTTCTTACTATTATATTGATTTATCGTAAGGCTTCGCTAGCCTATCGTCCTAAGGGTACTAGTTGGAATTATCGTTCTTTCTTAGACTAACGACATTCTCGTACAAAGTAGCCCTTCTTACCATAGTTAAAGCATTCCTTACTTATAGGTTTCCGATTAACAGCGTCTAGCTCTATCGGGCCTACGTATATACTACCGCTAAGCGCTATCGACCTATAACTAGTACGCTAGGGTATTTAGATCCTTCTAGCGGTATTAGCTATTACTCGCCAGGTAGTATAGCTTCCTCCTTTCTTACTCTTCTCTATTCGCCGTTCGTAAAAGCGATTATCAATACGGATAGCGTTATTAGTAAATATCGTAAAGCTTTCCGGCTAATCCTACTTAGAGATCTCGTCCTTAACTTTATCCTTTAATCCTCTATAGTAATATTCTATAAGACTAGTATCTTCCTATAGTAGTCGTACTAAAAGCTACTTAAACCTAACCGTATAGGCCGAAGCTAACTTTATCTATTTAAGTTCTATAAGTTATTATACGATAGTTCGTTCTTTATTAGGGTCCCTAAATATCTCCTTAAGGATCCGCTTAAATCCTACAAACGAATAGAATATATCCTTAGTAGCCTACTTACGTTCCCTAGGGTCGTTAAGGTGCTCTAGGTAATCGTAAAGCGAAGGTTCGTACTAAATAAGAGCGTCTTTCTTAAGACGTATTCCGGCTAAGACTACCTTATCGGCTTCTATAGTAAACTGGTTTTAATTATATAGAAAGTACGCCTTATAGTAAGTAAGAAACCCCTAAAGTATCTTCTAATTACCGTTGTATATAGCGGGTTTATCTATTTTATAGCCGTTAGAGTTATAGTAGTAAATATTAGTAATTATAGTATTACCGTTATTATTATACTATATAAGCTATAGTACCTAAGTCGTAAGCTATTATTACTAATCGGTAAGTTATTCTTCTTAAGACGTAATTTACTCTTCTTAGGCTATAATAGTTACATTTTATTACTCGATTTATACTTCTATCTAAGTAATACGTTATTAGAAATTACGAAGTTCCTAAATAACTTATTCTATTATAAGCTCGCGCTAAGCTAGGGTGGATAAAGTAGGAGTCTAAGGAGCTATATCTATACTTAGTATTACTTAAAGGGTATACGTAGACCGTTCTAAATAAGAGTTATAAAAATATAATAATCCTTACCTATATCCCTAATACTAGAAGTCTCTATAAATTGTATATTAGCAGATAAAGGAGGTATTACCTTCAGTTTACGTGCTAAACAATATTAAATACGTTTACTATCTATATCGATTATCGATATAATAGATTAAGAGGGATTACCCTATCTATTCTTAAAGAGATTTACTTATTTTAAGAACGATGCTTAGATTTATAACTAAAGACTATAAGGAAACTATCTAAATTAAAGTACTAAACTCCTATCCTTATATCCTTCCGTTATTCTTATAGTTAGTAAGTGGCTTATCTAAGCTTACTGTTGCTTACTGATGCTCACCGATGCTCACTGGCGTCCCGGTGAGCAGCCGTGAGCTGTATAATATCCCTAACCCTGATATTAGGTAATCCGATGTGACACTGATATAAGAGATCCTGCCGGTCCGTTGAGGTTCCGAGCTCGTGCCATGTTGTGTTGGCCTGTTCCTGTGACCTGCATAATCGTGGGTCATAACATAGAGGTTTGGATTGGAATACGCATCGTTTCAATCCAGTCCTGGTCCCCTATCATCCTTCGACAGTACACCGAGCTGGTATCTTCTTCCTGAACCTTCTGTAGATACATACCTCGCCAGCAGCGTAATAAACTCGAAAATTAGACAGTCAGAATATGTCTCGATGGAGTCATACGATAACAAAATGATGTTCGAAACTCCCAGTGACTCGAAGGGACACTGCACCTTGTGACTTTGTGTGACTTCAACAGGTGCTGCCAAGCTTGTCACATAGACAGTGAATATACAAGACAAGTGACCAGAAACCGGGACACAATGGCCAACTGAAGAAATACAAATGTCTACCTCGGAGCGAGCCCAGGTATTCTTCAAAGTAATTTACACTCGTGGCCTAGGAAAGCACTTTGTGTCAGCACTGTTTTCAAAGATTCGAAGGATACCATAATTCATCTTGTGTCTCCCATATAGGCCATGTAAATAGTCAATAAGGCAGCTTTAATTGATAACAGTCAGTGTTTCTATTTTGGAATGGCTGATTTGTCTGTTTGTCAAAATCAAGCACATAACAAATGTCAGGTATATTTTGACCAAGCCTGAATACCGTCAATGGCTTGAAGACCACTGCATTATATCATCACTAATGATTACAAGGAAACCCGCGCAAACTCCTATGTTTTCGGTATACCAGATACACTGCCCTTTGCCGAGGCAAGATATACGCCCTCCTATCTGTCTTATCTTTTACTATTCTATATGAATGCACTCCATATTGCCAGCACCATGGCGCGACAGCCCAGCTCTACCAATCACCATCAACCGTCCAAGCTGAAACACCATCAAAGCAGACCCATGCGACAAGATATGCTCACTTTCAGATCCATAGATATACGTGCCTCGATATTGTCTCCTCATCTTACCCAGTCACACGACCCTGTACGACCGTCAGATACGCCAGTCCATTAATACGATATCTCACCAAGGTCCAAGCACCCCACGGGGGCCCCCGGACCGTGATAGCAATTGTTGGTCTATACCAGTACCCACTCACTCGACCACGCTTGCGACGCTCTTATCGCCCACAAGAACCCGACAACCGGCTCGCCTGGTATCTTTTATGCTTGGCTGTGGTGCAGTGGCTATCGCTCATTCTTCAGCCTATTCTTATTTCCACTCTTTTCCCCTTTCTTTTGGGGCTCTTATCATATCTCGGGGATATGCTGATGACCCTCCCAACGCTACATGATGGCTGAATTTCAAGAACTTGATAAACGCAAAAGGGACCGGTAGCTCTCACTCTTCATCTCGGTAGCTGCCTTGTGAAATTCCAAAAGAGCGATAAGAATAATGACCGACCAAGACATTTCTCAACAACCACCGCATAAACCTTCTTATCCCGGCTTAACGTGGCTAACTGACAGCTCGTCAGCCATGTTCCCACTCACACCGGGGAGCCACGTAGATCTCTATATGTGTACCTCATATAGTATAGCATGTGAATATATGCATGTGCGGACAGAGGGACGCAGGTAATACGGCAATGCAGCAGGAGAGTACGATATTGCGGGCATGCCAAGTCCTTGGATCTGATGCATTTCGGAAGGACATGCCAACCTTGGTCTGGAGCTGGATTGTATATGCCCAGCTCGTAGTACTTGTATTGAGGTTGTGGTTTGTCTCGTGACTGCATCAATATATATATTTGTCTGAATCAAGTCCCGGGTTGTTTCGTAGAATGTATACTTACTAGGTAGCTATATGTATCACTATTGATATTGATACCGATACGGCCAGCCCTACGTCAGGCCTGTAAATGAATTCAAACAAGACAAGAATGCCAAGAACGGCAATGAAACAAATTATGAGAACAGCACGGAAGAAGAAACAAAACAGCTCCAGATAGGGATAGATTATACAATAAAGACAACAAAACGAAACATTCCCGCTTTCAGAACCTTCAACTCATCAGCGTAACCTTGCTCCCGGAGAGACAACTCGGCACCAATCGAGCATTATTTATAGGGTTATCCCTATATGCCCTCAACCAAATAAATACTCAGTAGGTGCATAGGCACCCAGTAACATGTCTGCTCTCCATTACGCCTCAAACCAAGCATCAAACAAACCCTCAAACCCCCCCCCCCCTATCCGTCCATATACACATACAATCCAACCACACCAGAACACCATCGCACCATCGGCTATGAGCGCATGTCCGCACACGTATCAAAAGTCATGAGACACTGTCATGTCACATTAACATGTATCACGGAGCCCATGTACACACACCACGCAGCGCAACGCAATGCTCCGTTTGCAAGTAGAGAAGCAGTGAAAGCCCACGGTTCCAGTGGATTCAAGTTCAGGAGAGGCTTCCACACACCACACCTATATCCTTAAATTACCCTGACAAAAACCACCCATCCGCATATGAGAAAAAAAAGAAGAAAAAAAGAACAAGAAATAGAAGAAAAAAAAGGAAAAAAAAGGAGGAAAAAAAGAGCAAACCACGTTGCTTTCCTTTTCTTTCTGGAAACATATTGCAATTCGAGTATACCACGAGTATTTTGCATTGGATTCAAAATGTTGTTTTTTAGATATAAAAAGTTGCACCCATAACGTGCCGTCGACACTGATATCAATCTGTAAAACTAAACAATAAGAGAAGTAATACAAGGGGTATCGTATCGTATCGTATCGCCAAACCAAACACAACACACAATGCAGACAAGAGCTTTTCTTGTAAGAATCGAAGAATAGAAAAAAATGAACCACCCCGATCACCACCACCACCGCTGACACTGAGACCACGCACAACCATCCAAAAAGAAGAATGGAAGCTATGCTCAGCCTCCCCCCCCCGCCCCACCCATCTCTTGAAATCGAGATCGTCCGGTACGCATACCGACTATCAATCAACCAGAAACTTGGCCCCCAGTCTCCATGATTGGCCTTTTATGCCTCAGCCCGCTCCACTCCCCACGGGCAAAGTCCATGCAATACAAGATTGCCGGACCCACACACCACCACATCCCTACCAGCTTCACCTATCCACAAACCACACACACCACACACACACAAACCACCACCAAATCAGCGATCAAAAGACCGCTCTCTACCGGTCAAGTCCATCACGAGTGGTCAGGAAGTTCCTGTACCGCTCGCGCGTCCACCGACGGGCAGTTTTACCCCACCAGGCCATGGGCGCGCTCAGCGCGAGCGCTGCAAAGGCAAGAATGCCTGCAGCGACAAAGGTGTACGTGACACCGTCGGCGTCCATCCAGGGGCTCGTGACGAAGCTGAAAATCATGCCGATGGTGTTGTTGATGACGGCGACACCCACCATACCCTCGAGGACCATCTCTGGGTATGCGTCGACCAGGTAGGCCATGGACAAGTCGCCTGCGCAACCGTAGCCGAATCCAATGAATCCCAGGCCGACGTAGGGCACGGGCCACGCCCAGCCCTTGCCAGAGCCAATGCCAAAGAGGAACATGCCGGTGGGGAAAACGATGGCGGGCAGAATCATGAGCCACAGTCTGCTCTCCGCCTCCATGATGCCGCCCCTGCGACGTGTGTACCACAGCATGAACCAATCGCTGCCCCAACCAGCGACGCAACAGCCAAGGACGGCGCCAATGACCGAAGGGATGTTCATGTTGCCGACCTCGCCGTCCGTGTAGTACCAGGGAGCATCGTACCACGTGTCCTGCTCGACGGTGAGGTAGAAGGTGAGCCAAGCGTTCTGCGCACCCCACTGGATACCAGAGTACCAGACAGCCGGGAAAGTAAAGACTTTGAGGGTGTGGAGGAGGATTTGCATGTACTGCTTGAAGCCGTAGCCGTCCAAGTTGGAGGCCGGGGTGATGATGGCGATGCGCTGCCAGTACGACTTGGCCTTTTCGGGAGCGGCGAAGCCGCCGTTGCGCTCGGCGTCTTCGACAGGAGGCGTAGCCGTGCCATCGGTGCCGGTGGTAGCAATCTTCTTCTCGTTGGGGGTAGCGTCCAGGCCGCCGGCGGTGACGCGCTCCGAAACGCCGTATCCGTGCATGGTCGTGTACCGCGCGCGGTCAAACGACGTCTCCTCGAGACCAAAGTACAACAGCACAAAGGTGCCGCCGGAAAAGACGGCGCCCATGTAACCAACCCATCTGAAGCCGAGGTAGCTCTGGGAAATGTAACTTGCGATAAGAGAGCCCATGTAGGTGCCGATACTGGTGGCCAGCACGTAGATACCAATGGCCGCACCAGCCTGGTGCTCGAACCACAGGTCCATCAGACTGAGCTGCACGAGGGCCTCGGCGACAGACTCGCTCGCTCCCACAAACAGCTGACTCCAAATGGTGTCGGCGGGTGTCATGGCAAAGCCAAACCAGAGATTGCCGGCCAGACCGAGGATCATGGCAACGAGATACAGCAGCCGGCGGCCGTACAAGTGGACGGCTGGAGAAGAGAGCAGGGTCCAGTAGCCGATGCCGATGAACAAGACACCGGCGCCGGTGTTGAAGTACGAGTAGTCAATCCCCAGATCCTCGTTGAAGCCGTCGCTGGCGGATCCGGCCTCGTTGGAGGTGGCCGCGGTCAGGGCCGTGATGAAGCAGACGAGCGCCGTGTGCCAGATCTTGCGGGCAGACGACCACTGCAGCGGGTCATTGGGCGAGTCGGTGGGCTGGGGAATGAGCACAATGTCGCCGTGCCTTTTGAGCGAGGTAGCATCGCCGCCAGGCACCAGGAGCATGTGGCCCTCGGAGTCGAAGAGGCGGCGGGTGCCGGGAAGGTCCTCTAAATCATCTTGAGTGAGCGTGGGCTGCAGCCCGTGCTGATGCTCGTTCAAGCCATTGTCGGACAATGGTTGCTGGAGTATCTTTGGGGAGGATCCAGCATCTGCCATCGGGGTGGGGGAGCGTGTCGCGAAGGTCGCGGCGAATCGTCCTCGAGCGCGAAGCGAGAGATTTGGTGTGAGGAGAGAGCAGGAGATGGGGCCTTGTTTACTTTTTCAGAGTCGTCACGGTCTGAACAACGATGCTTCCCGCACCGGTGAGATCTCAGCACATCGTAGGGTGGCCTGTGTGTGTAGAGAAGAAGTCGACGAGAAGAGCGCGCAAAGAGAAGACGAGGAGATGGAACGTCCCAGTCTTGGACAGCCAGCAGGCAAGAAGCGAGCAGGCGAGCTTTTTATTATCCAGCACACACAAGTCTCGCACAGCTTGGCACGTCAGCGGTGAGGGCTGCGCTGGGAAAGGAGGAAATTTTTCATGGGGCAAGTTGTGTACAAAGGTGGGGCGGCGAGCTGGAAAGTCGTTATCTTGTGACGCGCCCCCCTCCACTTTCTGCTTATCTCGAGCAATGCGTCTGTCTGCAAAAGGAGGGCTGCAGGGGCCCGGCCTGGGCGATGGCTCGGGCGCGATGGCATGAGCGCGTTGGGGGTGGAGTCGCTCTAGAAGAATCAGAGAGCAACACCCGCTCTCACATAGACACGCTTTGTCGATGGATCGATCGTCTTGGTGGGACGCCAGCTGGTGCACGAGGGCTGTTTCGTTTCCCGCTGCTTGGCCTTTGGCTAGGTCTTTTGCTAAGCCTTTTGCTCTTGTTCTCTGTGTTCCCTGTCATCTGTCTTAGCTTCTCCCGCTTGCGCCAAAACCCCACGCTATCTTTACCGAAGCGGGCGCCGGTGCTCTAGGAGCACGCCAGCGGGGGTTGTTGGAGCGCTGAGGGATGCTGATACTGTATCAGTACAGCAGGCTATCAGCAGCCCAGAGCGGAGGTGGCGCGGACATTGGCAAGGCTGCCAGAAGTGCTACTGGCTCGCTGCAGCGCTGCATCGCGCCAGACTGCCCAAGACGGCATGTCTAGGCGGCGTCTGGCAGTGATGAGCGTCCTGGGGGCTGCTAGCCTGTGATTACGGCGCCGGAGAGGGTCTCGTGCAGTGGTATCCGGCAAAAACAAAAGAAGAAGAAAAAAAACATGACCAAACAGCCATGTTGGGGTCAGATCCTTTGCCGGGAATGAGAGGCGTGGTTTCTGGTGGAGGTGGAGCTGGTGGTGGTGGTGGTGGTGGTGGTGGTGTAGTATCGGCCGCTGTGGGAGATGATGACTGACAGGACAGCCTGACAGTGGACAGCCCAGGTTGAGCACACCCCCTTGCAGCACCATGCAATGCAAGGCAGGCCTGGGGATTTTCAAGTGGTCAGTAGACAAGATACGAGGCCCTTGCTGCACCGAGATGAGCCAGCCGAAACGGGTCTGTGATAGGCGATAACTCGTCTGTTTGCATGGCTTGTGTCCAACCAAACTGTTTTGGACCGGCAAAAGGAGGAGACGAGCAGAGGATGAGGAGGAGGAGGAGGAGGAGGATCACGATACAGCAGAGCCATATCGAAGCATCTGCTGCTGCTGCTTCTTCTTCTTCTTCTTCCAGTTCTTCGACAGCGAAAAACAAGAAACAGCCTTTGGGCTTTACGCGGTGGTTGGAGGCGTCTCAAGCCAAGCACCGAGCTCCTAACTCGGCACTGGCGTTGCTGCTGCTTCTCCGGCCACCAGACCACTCACCCAGCCATCACTCAGCTGCTGTCTGCGACTATACGGAGCCCGCCTTTGAGCACCTCTTTGCGACGGACCTCGTCGGCCTGCATCTTGAGCTTGCGCTTGGCTTCGGCCTCAGCCACCAGGCGCTTCAGATAGACCTCGGCCTCGACAGTGGCACTGTACGCAACAGCGGTCCAGCTCCACATGTTTCTCCTCTCGGCGTCCGCACCGGCAGCCAGCAGCGTGCGCAGCACAAGCAGGTTGCCGTTGCTGCTGGCAAAGTGCAGCGCCGTGTTGCCCTCGAGATCCGCGTTGCGCACCGCCTGCTCGGGCCCGTTGGGCGCGTAGGTCAGCAGGATCTGCAGCACCGTGTCGTGGCCGCCGCGGCTGGCCTCCATGATGGCATCGCGGCCGCGGATGTCGCGGCGCAGGATCGAGGCCGGGCTGTTCTGGCTGAGGAAGTGGACAATCTCGGTGTGGCCGGCCGCGGCAGCCAGCATCAGCGCCGTCTGGAAGTCGTCGTTGAGGGCCGGCAGGTCGGCCTCGTGGCCCAGCGAGACGAGCAGCTGCACGATCGGCAGGTGGCCCAGCGAGGCTGCCAGGTGCAGGTTCGAGTTGGACAGGCCGCCCGGCGACGTGTCGGGGTTGTGCAGGAGCTTGGGGTGCGAGGCAATGATGCGCCGCACCAGCAACGCGTCGTTGGCGTGGATCGCCCTGCGCAGACGGAGCGGCGCGTCGATCCTGAGCGGTGGTGGTGATGGTGTCGCTGGTCAGCACAGAGAGAGACAGAGAGAGAGAGAAAGAGAGACATGTAAAGAGAGCGCGCGCGAGGCGGTATAGCGTGACTTACATCGTGGAAAGGGAGGCCAGAGTGGAGCTGCGGTTTCGATGATCGAGTCAAGATGGTGTCTCGCCCGTGGCCCGGTCCAGCACTTGGACGAAGCTCTTGGCGGGCTTGGGGCGGCTCGGGCAGTGGCTGGGGGCAGCGTCGGGGCGTTGTTCAGCAGGCCGCCGCGCCGTTTGCGATGCTGGCTGCTGGCTGCTGGCTGCGAGCTGCGAGCTGCTAGCGCCCCCAGCCACTGGGGTTTAGCAGCTGATGATGACGTACGCAGGGCCCCTCTCCAGCGGCAGTCCAACCAACGGTGTCCAGGCCCGTGCACGCGCTCCTGGATCTGCGACTCCAGAGGCTCCAGGGGACCTTCAGGGGCGCCCCTTGGCTGGAATCTGCCGCAACGCTGTGGGGTAGTGCCCTGTAGGCCATGCAGTGGCCCTGCCCTGGTCTGGCCTGGGCGATGGGGCAGTGGGCCTGTACTATTTGTAAACGACGGGTAAGGCCAGGCCTGAAGCTGATGACTGGTATTCTTCCCTTGGCGACATCAACTCAACTGATGCTATTCCCATCACGTGCCCCTGTTGGTGAACACCACGATTCCGAGATATGCCACAGACTCGCCAACTGCCAGCACTCGACACAGAGAAGGTAGCAACTGCAGCCCAAACGAAAGCTGGGCTCAGTTCTGGCACTTTCTCATCCAGATGCATCGTGGCGATCTCTGCAGCATTGACAAGACAGCCTCAAGCCGTCCAATATGCACGGTTTCTTTTGCGAGCGCACTGGCGGTCGGAGTGAGTTGGCAGACAGCTCTTCAATCTTGTCTTCCCCTCTCAGACCTTGGATTTTACACTTTGCTACTTACAATGTCAAGACTGCAACTCTGTTGACCAGGACTGGGAACAGGCCGATGTAGAGGCGTCTGTTGGTTGTCAACATCACGGCAGCGGTTACAGACACTCCAAATGAGGCCGCCCACTCCAGCCTCACGAGACAGAAAACTTTCACTGTGGCTCTCAGGATGTCCAACCAAGTTAAATTGGTTTCATCGAATGGCTGCACATTCAAAAGTGCGTTCTTTCCACCCTTGCAAAGCAGCGTAGCAGCGCTCAAGAACTGGACAGGCCAGCAGCCTGATCCAAGCCACACTCCAGCTGCGCATCTGCAAAACCAACAGGAAACCAAGTATATACACTTTCAATCCCCTTCCTCTCTCTCTCTCTTCGCGTCGGCATTGTCTCACCAACACACCAGTTACCGCGTGATGAGCACCCCCTACATGCTTGCAAGTACACAAGGCAGATTCCCGTTTGCATTCACGTTGTTGGGCGGCCGCAGCTGCAGCAATAGCCACAAGTGCAGAAAAAGAATCATCTCCTGGGGCAAGGCCTCAGGCGTCAAACCCGCCCCCTCGCTTGACATATGCACTTTGTCGTAATGCGTAATGCTGTACACTCTCATTCGCACTCGTGATGCAAGGACTCTTTGACTGGTATAAATCCAAGTCGAGTCCCGGGCAGTTCAGCCCTGCTGGGCTCATGGAATCAACCACAGACACCTCAAGCACAAAAATATCAAGTCATATCAAACACCAGTCTTCAGAGCCATCACAACTCCAACAGATCCCGTCCTTTCACTCAAGTCACTCGATATTCCCACCACAATGACCATCAGAATCGTCGTCAAGCTCGAAACCCCCGATTCCCCAGCCTCGGACCCGCCGCAAGCACCGCCCAAGCCCCTCCCTCCAACCTGCAGGACCTGCAACACCCGCGGCTCTCTCCAATACGTCAAGCCAGACAATCCAAACGGCAACGCAGGCCGGCCCTACTCCATCTGTCCGAAATGCCCGCCGTACCAGCGCTGGCTGCGCTGGGAAGACGCGCGCGGCATCCACATCACGAATCCGCCGTGCCACTGCGGGAAACCCAGTCGCCAGGATCGCATCGGACGGAGCTCGACGAGGCCTGGAAAACCAGCTGGGAAAGCTGGATGGGGGTTCTGGACTTGTGCGGAGGGAGTGTGTCGGTATTACTCTGAGGTGCTGGATGGGGACGTGCAAGGAACGGCTGCAGAAGGGGAACGGTTTATCCCCTGGTTGCTGCTTGGGATGAGTGGCTATAGTGGGTCTGGTGATGGTGTTTGGATTCGCAAGGAGATGCCTTTGTTTTGAAGGCAAGGATCAACCGAAGTCGTAGAGCTCAGAAGACTGTGGTGCGGAAACATGGTTAGCTGTTGATGCTACAGATCATGGCTGCGGGACCAAGGGACCACATCTTCGTGGCCTGGACTTTTCTGAGAGAGCAAGGACAAGGTGTTTGTGCTGAAGAGCCTCGCTGTACTTATCCCGTGGTACCAATCTCATTGTATTCCCTTCCACTTAAGAACAGGTTACTCTGTTCGATTCAAGTGGATGCCAGCCTCGTGCTCTTGAACTCTTTGAGACCATGTACAATTTCCAGATGTCCAAAAGTCTGGCTGCTCAAGACCAGCTAGCAAAAGGCAACGTTAATACTCACTGGAAATTTCCTGTTACATCGTCCTCCGTAATTTGATATATCGTGGAAAAGGATCTAGACATGTGTTGCATGCCAAGTCGGACGGGTGCGACTTTATCTAGAGTCTTGTATATGTGTGAAGCATCATAGGAATGGTGTCATTGTTGCGAGAACACTATGGTCAATAACAAACTATAGTAACTTGATTGCAGCAAAAGCTTTTGATACTCTTGATAAAATCATAATACACAAGAAAAAGCGGAAATACCTTCATTAAACGGTGGTATCTTGAGGCTTCGTTCGTGATATCAGTCGGCATTCTTCCAGCTCCATACCTGCTTATTCTATAGGACTGACCCAAATAGCCCAGAAACATTCTACATAAAAATGGATAAAAAATGTAAAGGGAAACAGACGGAAACTAGTGTAAAGGAGAAAAGGTATATAAAAAGACAGAAAGCAAGCAAGGCGTAGTGTGTGAATTCCCATCCTCGATTGCTTCCACATCTTGGTTGTATCAAATCGAGCCTCACATCTGCGTCGCACAAAAACATGGCGACTGTTCTAGAATACGCCTTAATATACCAACTTCTGCACCCAGATAGCTGCAAGTCTGTATTCCGCTCTTTAAAGAGCCAGACAGGCAATTGCTCTTGACGGTTGAAGGTTCATTTGTTTCGTCATTGACATCAACTGTACGTCAAGCGAATTAAAACAATTAGCTCCAGTTGAAACTTACACCAGCATGGAGTCATGAACTTGAATACGAATGAGAAAACAGCATCCACATAGTTTCAATATGAATAGTTTAACCACAGATTCTGACACTTTTTCTGACATTTCAACGTCCGACGGCATTAAGACGGACTGAGGCTTTTTGCCCCCCCTCTCCACGACGCAACCGCACCTGCGGTGGCTTTTGCTGGCTATTTTGCCCTGCGCTTGGTGAGATTCAGCTCGCCAAGGGGCTATGCTTCAAGAAATGATGAAAATAGAGGGTGACAGCTTACATGCGAGCTGGTCGACCTTGCAAACTCTAGATGCGCCCACATTCTGCAGTGTCACCCAAAGATACATATTACACACCACACTAGGAAAGCCGTCTTCAATGAAAACGCCATGTAAGGGTCAGGTTAGGAAGTCTTGGGTCAGATCGAAGCACACACCTTTTTGGGGTTGCATCCTTGGCAGAGACACATTGTATGCAGAATCGGATCCTAGTGACCTGTCCAGGTAACCGACATGAGGTGGCATGTATACTTCAGTATTAATCTAGCAAGCTGGGACTTGACTATACGGTGGCCCGAATTAAGTTGTTTCTGGGTTACGATCGATCATCAACCTACGGATCCTGACTGCGTTGTGGAGGAGTACCAAGACCCAGCAAGAGTTAGTAAAATACCTGTCCCCTGCTCCTCCATTGTCTTTCTGGTTTTCTCTCAATTTCATATAAATTTTTAGCCTGTTTTCTTGTTTTTCTTTTAACCCTTGTTTTCGCCCTTTGACGGGCCTCCTTCAAATGACTTTTGCAAAAGGACCTGGAGCCTCAGGAGCACGAGCCGTCTTTTCCATATGCTCACAAATCCAATCTGAGCAGCGCCTGCTCGCGTCTATCCTCACACGACAAGCTACCTGTGACCTGATCTCTTGCACTAGCTTAGTCTCAGGCTGTCTTCCCTGCAAAAGAACAAGCCAACATGCCACATCCTTACCTCGAAGACGCGGCCGGGGATTACAGCACACTCGAGTATAGCGCATCAACACAACGTACATCCTCTCACCAGTTCTCCCATCTGAGTCAACCGGGAATCGAAGTGGCGGTCCAACAGGCCCCAGAGACAGTCTCTCCCACAATATATGACCAAAAGGTTCCCACTCCAGATCAACACCTGAAGGCTTCGACCGAGCCGGCTGTGGCTCCCACTCGTGCATCGAGGACACGTCCTTGGTTCCTGGAGCGCCCAAGACGATTTTGGATACTTGCTGGTGTTGTGATTCTTCTCATTGCGGCTGTGGTAGGGGGAGCGGTGGGAGGCGTGCTCTCAAGCCGTCGTAGCAGCTCTTCAGGATCCTCAAGTGCATCAACATCCTCTTCATCGTCGCCATCGACGAGCACCAACGGTACAGGGGGCTCTGGAACGAATACATATGTACACGTCGACTCGAAACTCACAGCAACAAACTACACTGACAGCGATGGTGGCTCATACAGGGCCGTCTTCTTCCAAGACACCAACTCGTCTGTGATCGGTCGTATATGGAACTCGCAAAACAGCACCTGGAGGACAGTGAACATCACAGACAAGCTTCCGCAGCGGCACATCCTCGCCGGATCGCCGTTAACAGCCACAGCAAAGAGTATAGATTCTGGACAGCTACACGTATGGTGCGTGCTCCAAGACCAGTCCATCCACGACTACTACTGGGACGGCGAAGACAGCGACCCTGTCGAAGCCACTTGGACTGAAACGAGCACCATCGGCGGCGCCGTGCAAACCGTCTGGGCGGGCTCTGGACTTGCATCGGCTTGGCAGCGGCCGTGGGACCAGACCTCGGACGCAAGCGGGTCATGGATTCTCGCTTTCCAAAACACATCGGGCGAGATTGCGGTTGTCAACGATACCGGGCCCAATGCGGTCGCGGTTGGCAAACAGGGCGCTGCTGAAGGGACAAGTCTGGCCATGGAATTTAAATTCAACCAGGATGGAGGAACGCAGGTCTTGATGACCTATCAGTCCAACAGTGATGTGCTCGGGACCACATGGCCGCCGTTTTCCAACACGAGCTCTTCGTGGAACACTGGTAAGTTTGCTTTGTTCTTTATGATGTTATACCTTCTTTAATCATGTGCCCCTGGGGAAAATATATTCCCAAGCTTTCCTCCTGGCAATTTTCTTTTTTCGACACAATGTTTCGCCAAAATCTACTACACCACAATTGCAATGCCACTAATACTATGTTACAGCAGAGGACGTCGGAGACCTAATCATCCAAGACATCGATCCAGCTTCAGACGGCCTTCAATTCGCCAACGCTCCCATAACCAACGCAATCTACCTCTTCCTGGCTCTCATGCCCAACGGTACGGTTCCCGCTTCAAAGTACACCAAAGAATTCGTCCCCATACCATATATCAGCTTCGCAAGCGGTCCATCGGCTAATTTCACCGCCATCGCAACGACGAGCAATGAGTTCTTTTATGGCATTTGGGACGATTCGGTCTATGAGTACAAGATTAACACGGGCAATCTGGGAACTTTTACTTATAATTCTGTTGTATACCCGTAATGAGGGTCGATGGCCAACGAGAGAGTTGGGAACATGGGTCTCGTTAGTTTAGAAATATACATACATAATTTCTGACCACTGTATACGAGAAATGGTTCACAGAATGCAGTCCAGCATGTGAAAGGTAAAGGGTTCGTTATTGGGCTTATTGAAATTCAGCTCAAAGACCCCATTTCATAACTGCTCTTTTGAAAGCACGTATGGATAATGCTATATCAAAGTGCGAGATACGCTGAAGTAGATCTTGCTTCGCCACAGGGTTTCACATTGTGCAGTGCGACCAATACACACACTGGCAATCAAACTAGGAGAAGCACCGAACTGTGAGAACCGGAGTTGCACCACCCCGCTCAGCTAGATTGGGCAAATTCTCAAGGCATACAATAGCTACGCGCGAAAGTAGTATCCGCCTACTTATGAGTAGCTGTTCGGAACTCTGCTTCGGAAGCGCAGAAGCAAACAACCTTCGGCTCATGGTACCACAAGTCATGAATCAAAGTACCACATGGCGGGAGAAAGTAATGTTTGCTTCGTAGCGTGTTTCGCCGTTCAGTAGCACATCTTTGATGAGTTCCAAGGATCATGGAGGGCATCGTTCATTTATAGTATGCGGGAGATATAAACCATTTCTATCGCATTTAAAGAATTATCACATGGACAAATCTTCACAGATACCTAAAGCGAAGCAGCCCACCATCACCCACGATACTCTCGTGAGCCCAGCTTGAGTTGGTGCCGTCACATGTAATTAAGTCGGCATAACTGCCCAGATGTGTACAAGACACCTCCTTCTCAGCATCTAGCGAAACACGTTCGCGATGGACTCACCTATTTCTCGGGAGCGGAGACTTTACCTGTCCAATTCACGTAAACATGGGATAATCCTTGGGCTTTCGCTTGTCATCATTGCTGCTGTAGTCGGCGGAACAGTAGGCGGAGTGCTTGGGAGCCGGGCTCATCCCAACAGCCCATCAGCCAGTGGCTTGAGCTCTTCGTCTGTGCCATCAATGACAACTGTAACCATGACGACGACGCCATTCACAGCTTCTGCCACCACCACACCTATACGGGCATCCATAACGTCTACGCCTTCTGCGAGTGCCTCGCAAACCACGGCCACTATCAATCAATACATACATGTCAATTCCAGCATCGCGGCAACCAATTTCACCGACTCTGCTGGCAATAACTACAGAGCAGTGTTTTTCCAGGACACCGCTTCAGCCTTGATAGCACGCTTATGGGCCTCATACACAAATCACTGGGCCACAATAAACGTCACGCAACTATCATCTGGGCCGTTCGTGGCCCCAGGCTCACCACTGACTGCCACAGCCAAAAGCATTGGTAACGGAAGTATCTCTGTCTGGGGCTTGATCGAGAACAATACCATCTCTACATACGAACTGAGCACCCAAGATCCTCAGAAAATGGTTCCAAGGGTCAAAACCTATCTCATCAACGGCTCGACTCCAGTCGGCGAGAATTCCCGCCTCGCGTCGGCCTGGTATCCAGGGGATGTAACTGATAGCGTCAGCCACGATAAGTTCTGGGCTCTGTTCTGTCAGGCATTGGATGGCTGGATCGCAGTATTTACTGAGGATGGTCATCAGTTGGAGGCCTACTCCGCCGCCGTGGGGACCAGTCTGTCCACGGGATTTCGATGGAATGTGACGGGGCAGCCCAGTCTGGTTCTGGCGTACCAGACGAACAAGGAAGTCATGCAGGTAGCGTTGGTAATTGATGCTAAGGGTATTCAGCGTGAGTCTATTCTTCTTGACTGCCTGTTCTTTTCGCTTGCGATTGAGCCGCCATTCTTTGCGAGCAACGCAGAATCGGAGATTTTGTCCCGGATATGAACTCATGGGAACCCCAGCTCACGCTGATACTCATCTAGCAGAATCTGCAAAGAGTTTATTCATCATGGACAACAGCTCTGCTATTTTCGACGGAATCCAACTCGCCAGTGGTGTATTGACCGACGAGATTTACATGTCTCTCGTCTTACTACCCAACGGCACAATGCTAGGCACGCTGGCAGATATACAAAACAACCTTACTCACCTGCCGTACGTTGCGTTTCTCAACAGCTCAGACTTTGTGAATTTCAGTGCCATGGCGATGACGGGCGACCGCATGTTTTATGGGCTTTGGGACGATACAGTTCGTGAATATAGTATTGATGGAAATGCGCCACAAAGCTTCACGTATCGTGGGACTGTATATCCCTGATATTAGGCTTGGGAAAGAGCTCAGCCTACCAGACGTTTATATATGCCGTGCGGTAGGATATTCTACATATATCATATCCCCCATCAATTCATTTGACAAGTGTATCAGCTTTACTATGAACAGAGTGTTTTATCTTGAACTCTGCCTTGCACAGGATACATATGTCGCCCTCAGCTTCTTCAAATGACTAGTCACAGCAAGACAGCCACGGGGTCTGCTCGAGGGCGAATAAATCTTGGATTCTAGACGCATGTGTCTGCGTGAAGTATCAATATCATCAGCATGAAAACTTCCAGACATAATGTGTACATATGCAGTGTAACCCCGGTCTTCGCAAACAATTGCTCTGAGTCTACGACCCTACGTGCACCTCCCTTATAGGTCCCTTGAATAGCGACTATAATCTCACTCTCACTTGAAGTATCGGAGGTAAGCCAACAAAGAAAGCTGTTGCCCACCATCAGAGCCCAATACACGTATACGAGAATATGGCCCCTCACCTCCTTAACCAATGTCGAATTTCAATTGTTCTGATTCCGAGTTTGATGAATACTCAAGTATACCCTGCCGATATCATTGAACTTCATCGCGTTCTCGGCTTCTCTCCCTCTCTTCTCCTTTCCACATCCGGGATGCCTCGTTTGGCCCCCAAAGTCTGTTCACTGGCCACATGTATGCAGGTGAGATCGCAGGCATCGATTGCGGTTTGCCAATGATTTTTGAGCTGATATCTCTCAACCACGGCCGTGGTAGCCTATTGGGTGTTGACACTAGAATCTTGTGCTGCCACACATCTGCAATTGCATTTTGTGAGGCAGCTCAGGCTGTGCTGGATGCAGTTTCTGTGTGACTGCTATAGCCCACCAACATGCAGTCGCTGCATTGTTTGATTTGTGGGAGCAATAAGTGCTGAGATATTTGAGGATGTCAAGTATAAACAAGAATCGTAAGCCTCACTGGAGCCAATCTAGCTGGCTCTCGATCGTCTCCTTCTCAGTGAGCCACCATCCTTCCAGTATCCAAGCTCGCAGCGACAAACTGAACCGACTCAATGGGCAACACCCACCGCACCGTCTTCTTCCAGGACCCTGACACGACACTCGTCGGCCAGTTCTGAGACTCGCAAAACACCACTTGGGCAGACATCAAATCTATTGAGGCTAGCAATTCCGAGCTCGCGCTGGATTCGAGGCACGACGAAGGGTCGGACACTGGCATGGATTTGACGTATGAGTATGGAAATGAGGTATGAACGAGTTCATGGCCGCTGAATATTGACAATGGGATGGAATAGAATATAGATGGGCTGGTACAAACCCTTGTTGTCTGCTGTTGCTGCCTCACCACCATTGAAATGGGTTTGTAAAGGCAAAGAATACTAACAGCCAACACATAACTCAGGGGCCGACACCGACAACATCCTGATAGCCGATCTCCCAGCCGCCTCTTGTCAACTTCAACTCGCCAGTTGTCAACTATCAAGTGGGGCTTCCATCTATCTCATCTTGCCTCCGAGTGGCACCGTTCCAGGAGCCTCTGATCACACTTATTAACAATGCTAGGGCTCATCGATTTTCGAACCAGCGGGGCCACGGCGGATTTTACTGCTATGGCCGTGACAGCGGGCAGTACGACAACGCAGTTTTATGGTATACAGACTGGATCAATCTATGAGTATATTGCTAATAATGCCGCGCCTTCTACGTTTACGTATAATGCGGTTATAGATCCGACACCACGATGTATGGATGAAAGGATAACGAGTGAGATGAGTGGTTGGAGGTTTATTTATATATAGTACATCAAGTAGGCTGGCAAAAATATTGATAACAAAGATTGATTATTGTTAATTCCAAGAGCCTCTTGTTGAAGTGAGGAGTGTTGAATAGCAGGCCGTAGTGGATCTCGGTTCACTGTTGGTGTCTAGGTCTCGTTATTGATGGCTGGATTATAATGTAGTCTTTTGAGAACTTGTATTCTTCCATTCGAGCCAACATCTGGGGTCGAGAAGTGAGACCAGAAAAGAAGAAAGACCATAATGCTTTTCCCCACGGGTCCAGAGGTAGACGACACGGCAAACATTGATCCCATCGCAACAAAAAGAACTACAACCACCTCCCATCACTCACCACAGTACAGTCTAATCTCTCTTTCGATCCTTGACGCTCCTCCACTCCATTGCCAGGCTCCCTACCATCGTCGCAGCCGCCAACCCCACAGGCAAGTACCAAGCCTGCATCAAACTCGCATCCAACACCCCCAACGCCCTCGCTATATTCGCCTCCCCAACCAGCGTCTTGATATCCGTCAACCCGCCCAGTTCCGCCACAGGCACATCGACACCCAGTCCGTCCCTCAAATTATCACTGAGCCGGTTCAAAAAGATGCTCTGCGCTGCCACCACAAACACGGCCGGGCCAAATTGCTGCGCAAACATAATCACACCCAAGCCCAACGCGGCATCCTTGGTCGGCAACACCGTCTGCACCGCTGATTGCGGCCCTTGGAACCCCACGCCCGCTGCGAAGCCCATGGCTGAGGTATACCCGAGGACCTTGCCCGTGGCGGTGCTCGCGGTGAGCGTGGTAAGCAGGCCTGCGAAGATGGGCATGAGGACGGAGCCGAGGAGCATAAAGGGCGTGTAGTAGCCCACTGCAGTGACGGCGCCGCCGTGCAGAAGAAACCCAACGAGGTTGGCTACCAGGAACGGGATCATCAAGTAGCCCGATCGAGTGGGCGAGAATTCGCGCACGGTCTGGAAATACGTGGGGAGGTAGTATACCAGGATTCCCATGGTGGCGTTCGTGCACGAAGCGAAGAGGACGCCGGCCAGCACAGACCGGTTCGACATGATGCGCGGTGGCAGGGTCGCTCGGTCGCCGCGGCGGTACTGGTCGTAGACGAAACAGGCGAGGAGAACTACGAAGGTTGCGAGGAGGCCAAGCACGGTGCCGCTTGTCCAGGAGTAGGTGGTGCCGGCCCAGGAGAGAGCGAGAAAGAGAGAGGTGAGAGCTGGAACAAAGAGGGCGTTGCCGACGAGGTCGAGCTCGACGAGCTTTTGTGAGAATGTCAAAGGACTCGGCTGTTGGTCCAGCCGGAGGGTGAAGGCAATGATGAGAAAGCTGGCGACACCCATGGGAAGGTTGATCCAGAAGCACCACCGCCAAGACAGTCTGCCGATAATGAAGCCGCCAATACTGGTCATGATGTGCCGTCAGCATGGTGAAAAGATATCAAGGATAATGGCAGAAGTGCGGAGAGAACGTACGAGGGAGATGCAATATCCGCAACACCCTCCGCAGCCGCCAAAGCCCCTGTGAGTGCAGGTCTCTTGCGCAAAGGCACAAGATGCGTGATCATAAAGAAACAGCCTTGAATCACGCCAATACAGCCAAACCCGCAGATTGCGCGACTGATGATGAAAACGAGCGACGATGGCGCCGTGGCGCTCAGCAGCGACCCACACATGAAGATGGCCAGGCTCGTGAGAAAGACGGTTCGCACAGCAAACAGGGTATACAGCTTGCCAAACATAAAGGCAAAGCTGCAGTTGCACAAGCGGAATGCGCTTGAGTACCAGCCCACATCTCGCACCGTGTGGAACTCATCCGTGATGGAGGGCACGGCGGTCGAGACGATGGAAACATCGAGGCCCATGAACACCAGGACGACAGCGTTGCAGAGGATGATGAGCCAGAAGCGGATGCCGGTTGGATATTTGGTTTCGTCTTCTGCAGTGGCTGCTCCCGAAAGGGGCTCTTCGTCAGCTACGGTGGCCGCACCATCTTCAATCTCGAGGGTCTGCGATGGTCGGCCTGGCTGGATGTTCGACATGTGCTTCGAGAGGCTATCGTGATTGTTGACGAGGTCCAGAGCAGGAGTCATCAAAACCTCGGTTATTTCCGTAGTAACTGCTGACATGCTGTTGGCGTTGTGTTTGGATTTGGCTGCTGGCGGAGTCTGAAAGATGGGCGTTTCTAATTCTGCAATCAAGCAATCATTGCGAATGCTTTGCAACCATGTATGTCATTTCAACAAGGACTACAATGACTTCTTCCAGTCAGTATAAGAGATGATAGTTCTTATACTCGAGCAGCAGGCCCACAATATAATCGTCAGCTAGCATGCAAGGCGAACCCATTACCTTGTCTTTGTCTTGTAAGACGGGCACGAATACATCCGCTCCAGTCATGTCGTACTGCACGCTAAATGTCAGTACTTCTCTTCCTTGCCTCCGACGTGATCATCAAGCGGGACTGTTGAAGGATAGTCATCCACGTAAGAGAGCAGTTTCAGTAATGTGACGAGTCAATTTGATTGCTACTTGCCAATAGATACAAGCCTGCTTGTCGAGACATCAGAAGATTTCAACACGGATTTGAACGAGCGTGCGATCAAATTTAGTCCTTGAAGTGCTGCAAATATCAACTTTTACTTGCGGGGATTGCTGTACTCTGGATAGCACGCTTTGTAGCTGTATTAAGGACAAGACGATCCCCTGGTTAGCGCATGAACACCTCAGAGGCCCAAATCTACTCTTTCATTGTTCTTGAAAGTCACTCACCCAAGCAGTCCAGCTCCAATCCAGTACGCAAAGACATGATGCAGTCCCTTTAACAACCAGATCGGCGTCCAAAAGGGCGGAGTAATGACCACATCGCTGTCGTAGAGAAACAGCAGGATCTGAAACAGCGACGGAGGAATGCCGTGTTTGGCGCAGTCCCTATTGTAGCCCTGCAGGTTGCGCATGAAGCTCTCGTCGAAGCCGTGGTCCAGACCCTCGGGATCGACACAGACGTTGAAGATGAGGTCTTGGTCGGATGTGGCGTGGAACCAGAATTTATGTCTTTGGAATAAATGTGAGCATGTGCAGGTCAATGTTGGTGCAGAGGGATCCATGATAAGTATTCACGAAGAACTCAAAAACGCAACTTACCTCACTCCTGGAGGAATGGAAACAGGCCCGTCTTCTTTGCGAATGGCATACTCGACCCCGTTTTTGACAACACCGAGTACGCCCTGCTCAACCTCGAACGTTTCGGTCTGGCGCAAGTGGATATGTCTGTTGGATTACACACAAGGCAGAGATACACGTCTAAGCTCAGCAAACTTGCCACTAAAAGCTACAAAAGGAACATTGAAGTGAAGGTACCACTTCAAGCAACACAACTCACAAAGGAGGACCAGATTCTCCATCGCGCACAGTCTTGCTGCTCCGGTAATGCGTCTCCTTGGTGGCTCTGTGGCCCTTGTGGGTGTGGAAGTCGTAGAAGATCTGGACGTGCTTTGCAGTCTCGTTGCTGCTACTGCTGCTGCTGGTGGTGGTGGAACGCGTAGCGCTGGCAGCTTCATTGTTGCCGTCGTCTTCGAGGACTAGCACATTCTCATCGTGAACATATTTGCTTCGCTGTGTTGGCCGCGGCGAGAGCCAAAGCTGCCATCCGTAGACCATTATGTGCAAGAGTGATGACTATCTGGAGCTTGCGCTTAGTCGAGTGCTGTGCATATGTTCTTCAAAAGGACCGACTCGGAGAGTATTGGCGTCAAGTACGTTGAAAGACGTGTGATATTAAGGCCAAGTAGCACTCTGGGCCTGCTGAACTAGCCACTGAGTTAAGCAAGAGACTCTTGGTATTTATCGATGTGTCGAGGCTGCTGTATATATGTCGACAGAGCTGGGAATCGAATCCTCCTGGCTGTGCAAGCACTGGCGAGCTGTAATATCCAGCTCGCCTGACCCAGATTCCGAGGCTAGACCGCGAAGGGAAATGCGTGCATGCAAGTTGTGAGTGTGGAGGTGTCGCCAAGAAATCGCACTTATAAAGCAGCATGTATAGCTCATATCAGTAATCTTCACCGTGGAGGAATTACTTGGAAACACCAATATTCCAGCTGAGATGGCGTCATATATCGCTTGGTAAGCTTTATATATATGTATGAATTCTGTTGGCGGTAGAGCCACACAGCATAGTCAGACCAAGGGAAGTCCTCACACAGACGGAGAAATCTTATAGGATCCGACATTTTCCCGTTCGTCACATAGCTATGTCTTCTTCCTCTTCCTCTCAGTGAGCGAAGTCCTGTGACCAGAATCATCCCCACTCTCATCATCAGACATGCGGACTGGCTGTTCGTCCACAGACACGAATTTGACATCGACGCTTGCATCGACCGTTATGGTTGAAGGCTCCAAGGCAGGACCATCAACTGGCACAACCGGCATTTGTGGCTGCACACCCATCTGTAGAATTTGCGCTTGCTGCTGGTACATTTGTTGCTGCTGTTGTTGTTGCTGCTGTTGCTGCTGCATGGATGCATAGCGAGGGGCAGTGCTGAACAAGTTAAAGGCGCTCCAGGGATCACTATGACTGATTTTGGACGGCCCATCCTCAATGCTCACAGCCACCACTTCTCGCCCAACGGCTGAAGCATAATCACGCGCCTTTTCGACAGCATCCTTGATCGCCTTGACCCTGGCCTCACGCCTGATGTCGGCCTTGGTGGATTCAGTGAGCCTCCACTCGGTGCGCTCGATGCTCACATTGCGCATAGCAGTCAGTTCTGTGGACAGCTGAGCTAGCAGACTCAGGTCGCGGAAGACGACCTCGGCGTTTGTGACGATGGTATGCTCTCTAGGAGCATCTGGAATCAGGCGGCCCAAGGGGTCGCGAGGCACAGCAACAATAGATCGTGCCGTTGGGGCAGAGACGGTGAAGGCGGTGATGCCAGCCGACGGATGGGGGTACCGGCCATCCTCCGTCTTGGTTGCATACTGCCGAAAGGTAGAGATGATCCTCTCGGTGGCATTGGATACAGTCGACGCAACTTGCGCCTTGTCGTTACCCGTGCACGAGACGCTGACATACAGCACGCCGCGCTCAGCCGTGCGAAAGGCAGACGCCCAGCCTTTCACGCTAATATCGAGTCGCGGTAACATAGTGGGCGCCGCAGAAGGAGCAAAAAATATAGAGAAAAGATGGACGACGAGTCCTAGGTGAGAATCAAGACTGGGAGATGGAAGGAAACTGGAGTGAGATGTCGAGAAAGAGGACGGGAAGAAGAATCACGTCTTTATATACTCGTCCAGGCTGGAAGAGGCAGTGCCTCGAGTCCGCAGTTGAGTGGACTTGTCCGCTGTTTCTTTCCTCCATTTCCTCGAACTCACACAAATTCAAACGCGAGCCATTACCTCGTTGCCTTACTTGCAGCCAAGAGATGACATGCATTCAGGAGTGGGAGGGTGAAGAAAGGAGTCACAAGCCCAGCCCAGCCATCCAGCGCATCCAAGAATAGCATCGGCAAATGGAGTCCACTACTCGGTGCCGCTGTCGGCAGGCCTGCTTATCAGCCTATCTTTCAATTCCTTATCGATAAGCCTTCTGCACCCTGCCGAGCCTGCGCCTTGTGCCTCGAGTCCTGCGACTTTCTCCCCCCCCCGAGAATTCTCTGCATCCCCAGACTACCACCATTGCGCCTCCTATCTTTCCCCTGACTGATCCTGCTGGCCTTTTTTGCCTTGATTGGATCTCAGCTGCTGTCTATTACCTCCTCCCTCTTCTCTTCTTCATAAACCATTCATGTCGCTCGCCCTGCATCGTCTCGTGGTCGCTCGTCAGACCGCACCTCGCCTTTCTCTTTCGCACGCTTCGACAGCGACATTTGCGCCTCTTTCCAGCTCAATCTATTCCACAGCCCGACTACAGTCCACCTTGTTGACCATGAACGGCAATCCAGCTGATGGCGCGCCTGCCAGAGGTCCCAACGGACCCTCGCGCAAGCGCCAGAATCCCTTTCCCAACCGCAACCGCAACCGCAACCGCCGCGGCCCTCCCCAGACCACAGCATCAGCCTCGTCATCTGCGCCCTTCTCAACGACCCCAAATCGTCCTGTCGAAGCCGCCGAGTCAGCCGCAGCCGCGCAGGAGCAGAGTCAAGATGCGCAGTCCTCTACATCCTTTGCCAGCCTCGTTGACCTCAACGTCAACCGCGTCCTCGTTGACACTATTGTCAACGACCTCAAGTTGACCACCATGACGCCCGTCCAAGCAAAGACGCTTCCCGAGACCCTCGCCGGCCACGATGTCCTCGCTCAAGCCAAGACAGGAACCGGCAAGACTTTTGCCTTCCTCATTCCTGCCATACAACGCCTCGTCGGCAACGGCCAGCGCAGTAACAAGCCCAACAGGGATCGCCCCATATCCGTCCTTGTCATCTCGCCAACCCGCGAGCTGGCCCTCCAGATTGCGCAAGACGCCAAGCGCCTGCTGGCGCGCTTCCCTGGGTACAGTGTCGAGTATGCTGTTGGCGGTCTCAACCCCAAAACAAACTACAACAAGATCATGTCAGGCTGCGATGTCCTGGTCGCCACGCCCGGCCGCGTGCTCGACTACCTCGGCAACCCTGATGGCAGCTTCCAATCGCGCTTGCAAAACGTGCAGACCGTTGTCCTCGACGAAGCCGACCGCCTCATGGACATGGGTTTCCTTCCCAATATCCGCCAGATTGTCGGCTACCTCGCCAAGGGCCCCAAGGCCGCCACCGGCCGCCAGGGCATGCTCTTCTCGGCCACCATCAACGAGCGCGTCCAGCAATTTGCCACAGACGTGATCGACAAGAAATGGAAGCTTGTCTCGACCATCCCCGCAGGCGAAAGCCAGACTCACGACCACGTTCCCCAGCACCTAATCATTGTGCCCGAGTTCTCGGACCTCATCGCCGCTCTCGTCGGGCGTCTGCGCCAGGAACTCGCTTCGGCCAGCGACAAGTCCACCTTCAAATCCATCGTCTTTTGCCCCACGACCGCGCAGGTCGACTTCTACGCCAGCATCATCGGCCAGTTCCGCGACCTGCCCCCCGTCAGCGGCGTCTCCTCGCGCATGTCGCAGAGCAAGCGCAACAGCGTCACGGACGCCTTCCGCAAGGCCAAGTCCGGCATCCTCATCGCAACCGATGTCATTGCCCGCGGTCTCGACTTTCCCAACGTCACACACGTCTACCAAGTCGGTTTGCCCTCGGAGAAGGAATCCTACATCCACCGTCTGGGCCGCACAGCACGCGCTGGCGCAGAGGGCCAGGGCACCCTTGTCCTCACCTCGCACGAGGCCTTCTTCCCCAGAAAGGCCCTGTCCATGATCAAGTTTGTCGACACGCCTGCCGACCTGAGCGCCAAGGACCAAGTGCTCAGCATTGCGCGGGCCATGGACTCGGACAAGCAGGACAAGGTGTACCGTGGCTGGCTGGGCTACTACAAGAACCACACCAAGACCCTTGGCTGGAACCTGACGCGTCTTGTTGCCGAGGGCAACAAGCTTGCGCTCAACGGCCTGGGCTGCACTGAGATCCCCGGTCTCGAGCCCAAGTTTGTCGGCAAGGCTGGGCTCAAGGGTACGCCTGGTCTGAGGATCGTCAAGCCTGCGCTGGGCGCCGAGTCGTCTGGCGGCAGACAAGGTAGACCCCAGCGCGGATTCTAAGGAGGGTGCAGAGTTGCAAGTGGAAGCTTTGTTGAGGATGGTGGATAAGAGTTCAGATGGTAGCGCGGCCGTCGGCTGGCTTTCTTGTGTGAGCCAGTCAACCAGCCAGCCTCAAGCTGTCGTTTTCGGTACAATCTCATTGTCAATGCGTTATGCGTATACGTTTTCTCCACACACACACACACACACACACACACACTAGGATAGAGGAAAGGAACAAGAAGGAGCAGCATCGGAAAGAGAAAAAGGATACCCAGGGTTAGAGAGGGCTTTTACTTCAAACAAAGATGAATAGACTCTGTTGAACTCAAACGAAACCCATCTCCATGAAATGCGCAAGCTTACGTACTCGGTATTAGCCCTATAACAATACAGCATCGTGCAGCCGCTTCTCACCAATGATGGCACTGGAAACCAGGATGGCCACTTCAGGCCTTGAGCCGGTTGTCTTGGTGACCATGATGTAAATTTGTAACCTTCTCATGATCTAAAAAGAAGTGAAAAAGAAGGCCCAATGACCCAATAGTAATACAAGTGTGAACGAGTAAGCAAAGTACAATCCTAACCCAACATTTTCGACTCCGGTTCTCCATGTCAACCACCACCTCTCCTCAAGTCAGCCCACGAAATCAAATCCTCCTTCAACGCCACCAACAACAACGCGCAAGTCATCCAATCATTCCACCCCGACCAACGACCGTATCAGTAGAACTTGACATTTAGCTGATTGTTGGAGCTCTGCGTAACATCTGTTCCGCTCGTGGTAGTGATATACGCCATCTTGTTACCCCCAGGAACAGCCTTCTCCAAATAATCCGCGGCAGCCTGGTTCGTGACTTTGCCCTCCGAGTACGGCGCAGAGATGACCTTGACGCCATCCGCTCTCGTCTCGGTGCTCCCACTCGGCGCAGCGCTCACAATATCCCCCGGCGTCGAGAAGCCCACCACTTCAGCCGACCCGCCGCCAGACGCCGGCCCGACCGTTGCCGCGCCATCACAGCCAATCTCCAGACTGACGTCGCCGTAGGCCGTGCCGCCGCTCTGGAACTGCACCTCGACCCAGGTGGCCGGCGTGTCGGTGCTGCGGGCAATGCGGCCGCTGAAGGTCGTCGCCAGCGCGACGGTAGTCGATGCGCTGGGTGCAACGGCCACGGAAGTGACGAGGTTGGAGCACCCGGATGTGCCTGAGGTGAAGCCTGGGTCGGCGGTGCCGTCGCCGTTGGCGGCATTGTTGCAGAAGTAAAAGGTTTGCTTTGAGGACGCCATGTTCCAGATGTTGACGCCGGGAGAAGAGTCGCGTGGTGGAATACTGGCTGCTGTTGCTGCACTCGAGAGGAGGCCGACGGCCAGGACCGTGGAAACAGATCGAGTATACATTTTTATGGTGATGGGTGATGGACTTTAGTGAGAGCCGACACAATGAGTGTGTCAAGGACCTGCCAACGGGTTGGGATGACTTCCAACGGGAAACGTCTATCCAATAGACAAGGAGAGAAACTAACAGAAAAGACGTATCAAGGCTACCAGAGCAAAATAATCAAAAGGCCGGCAAAAGACTGTTGCTGATCTGGAAGGAGAAGGCCGGGTGTCGGTCGTCCGTTGGACCTCATCAACGCGAAATCGTGGAATATATACACATCGCCTTTGTTGTCGGTCTCCTCCCAGTCGAGCTTGTGCGATCGTGGTGGTCGGATCCTGAGGTCGCTGCTTGGTCGGGGCCAGGAGTCCATTTCGAGATGTCGTCTTACACATTTGACCCCATTCTACGCCTGCTGATGGGCTGTCCGCTTGACTGGCCATTTTTCGGCCTCGACCCACAGACAGGCAGGCCACGGTAACCCAAAGAGTCGAGAAGACTGATATAGCACCCGAATATGCAGAGCTGCCGAGTCCGGCTTCGTTTCGTGTCAGCTCCTCTGGGGTCGCAGTTGAAGCTGAATAGGTTGCAGGCTTGCCATGGCAGGATGCGACTGTCCAAGCAAAGGATGGCGATGGAATGAGAACGCACCGTCCGTGGCGCAGATTCCGGAACACGCAGCATTTCGATTCTATAGATGTTTGAAAGACTAGTAAAGAGGTATGCTGCACTTGGAGAGTCGATAGTGGACTGTATCTGTCCATGCACTCAGATTGTGAGGACGGCGTGTCTTCGTCTCTTGATCTATCGTCGAGAACCGGCAATGTCGCTTACGGTATGGCCATTCGGAACTTTCTAGTCCAGTCGCGTGTATGAGTGCAATTACCAGAGACCTGCATTCTCCTGATTGGACAATACAAGAAGTTGTCAGTCATATTTGCCCAAAAGGTGCAAAAAGGGAATTGAATGTTGAATACCGTGAGCGACTCAAGCCGCATCCGCTACTCCTGAGGAAGCCTGGCCAACTCAAGTGCCGAGATGCCGCATAGATTGGGGCTCAAAGCGAATTATCTTCAGCATGCGCATTGCAGTTGAGCGCTGCTCCTGGGCATCCATTCCAAAAACCAATAAGTCTCCATTCTCCCCTGCCTGCTGTCATCCACTTCTCGATTGTCTCGTGTTGTTGCATCGCTTGCCTCTCAGCTTTGGGCGCAGCGAACCGGTGGCATTGAGAACGCACAGCTACTGAGCCACAAGAAGCAGCACTACAACCCAGGTCAGCACAACTGACTAAGTGTAGGAGGTCCTGCAGTGGTCAGCTACGGCCGCTGAGGGTCGCTGAGGGCCCGAGACGATGCCACATAGTGTGCTGACGCGAGGTGCTGCTTGCAGGGGCTTGTCGCAGCCTCGACCGAGAGGCAGGTGGAACAGGTCATCGCGACAAAAAGATGCTCAGAGATAGACTGGCTGGCATGTTTCACTCTGACGGGCCACGGGTTGTCAGGATGAAGCTCGTAGCATCGCGAGATTCCTGCGACCTGTCCATCCTCGAGGAACATTGATTGCTGGCCTGCTTCGGTTGTTTGGTTGTTGAAGATGGTATAGCTGGCAGGTAGACTCCGCAAAGATCAAAGTACCTGAGTATCAGGGTTGGGGCTGGCAGTGGGAACCAGGACCTGGAGGGTTCTGTATAGGAGCTGTCAGTGCTGTAACGCTGCCGACCAGGCCTGCCACAATGGGGCATGTGTAAAACCCAGGGCATTCCAGATGACATCCCGCTGCCTCATCATCACCAACCAAGTCTTTCACACATCACAATCTCCAAACTCAGCACCACTCTTGCAAGTCTACGCAATTCGAATCTTGATCAAGCTGCCTCGATGTGTTCTCTCAACCAAGACATCGTACACGACAGCGACGGCGATGTATTCGAATCCCGCGCTGACAGTCCTTATCAAGCGCCACGGCGGCAACCTCCTTCGAGCAAATGAACGACCAATGACCATCTAGCTGAGGCTGTGCTGGCTGATGAATTACACTCCCTGTGCTTAGCCATCCAGCCATGTACTCAAACATGTGGCCCAATCATACTGGGCGTAACCCGCGTCTGGCTTTCTGTCGGTTTCACATCCCCTCTCGCCAAGTATCGACACCTCTCGATCACAATTTCCCACGGAGTCTCTTCTTCGTTTTCCACTCAGAAGTATTTGCTTCACACAGTCCTTCCGCTTGAGATATCCAGAGCTCTCTTGCCCAGCTGTCTTACGCACTTATTCACTACAAGAGTCTGGAGCAGCAGCGTCCGTCAACTCTACGACAAAATCATGGATCCTGCTACCATCATTGGCACCGTCTCAGCGGTCCTCAGCTTCGTCGATTTCACGGGCAAGATAATCTCGATCATCATGGAAATCCGCCGCAAGGGAAAAGGAGCCACCCAAGATAATCTCAATTTCGAGGGAACCGTTCAAGACTTCGAGGCCAAACTAACTGCACTGCAACCCAAGCCCAGGATTGGCCCCCACGGTCCTTCCATAGCAGGTCCTCGGGTAGATACAGACGCAGAAGAGGCTTTGCGGCAGTGCCTCGCTAGATGCGATGAGCTGGGCAAGGAAATCAAATTGGTTCTCTTCAAGACGAAAACTAGCTCGGCAGACGACCATGGCAAGCTGTCAACCAGTTTCCGCAAAGCTTTGAGCAAGTTTGGCAGCCGAGGTGCGGTCGAATCACCAGCTTTAGTGGAAATTATCAGGGCAAGCGTGGCGACGGTCTTGAAGGCCGACAAGATGGAGTCCCTCCGTGCGAAATGGGAACGCTGTATTTCATCTGTCAATGACGCTCTATTCAGGTTTGTGGGACCGGTCCAAGTCGGCAACCCGAGTCCATAGTCCATTTGCTAACCTTAGATTCGACAATCAGGCTCGAAACCAGCAAAAATTTCGATATCCTTCTGCAGATCTCGCACGAATCATCAAATCATCTGCGCATCCTCCAGACCTTGGTTGAACAACTCGTAGTGCAATCACGGCGAGCAAATCTTGATTCACTCCAGTCCTTCCTTAACGATTATCGCGCTGCAAACTCAGTTTCAAATCGCGAAAAGCGCAACCAAGAAGCAGTGCTGGCTGCTCTGGCGTTCCCGAGCATGGAATCAAGACAGGCTAACGTTGAGGATGCGATCGGTGACACCTTCAGATGGTGCATATCGGGTAATACGGTTCCCAAAGACCACCCCGAGCTTGAAATCTCCTTCCGCGAATGGCTGGCCACGGGCAATGGTGTCTACCATTTCACTGGAAAGCCAGGCAGTGGCAAGAGTACAATGATGAAGGTCATCGCAAACTCTGCCGACACGGAAACCCAACTACAAGTTTGGGCTCGAACCGATCACAAAAGGCTTATGCGGGCGAGCTTCTTTGTCTGGAAAGCCGCCGACGCTCACCCACTACAAAACAAATTCGACGGACTTGTGCGATCACTACTACACCAGATTCTGTGTCAAGCTCCCGAACTCATACGCGAAGTGTTTCCTACCTGGTGGAGACCTCAGGACTTTAGTGCGCTAAGCAGCAATGCTCCAAAATTGATGCTCGATAGCGACAAAAGAGCTCTGCGGAAGGCTCTCGCCACTACCTTATTGACACGGCTACCCAATACCAAAGTTTTCCTCTTAATTGACGGACTAGACGAGTTTCTTGGTTCTCGGGAGCATTCGGAAATTGCACGGGAGATCCAATCCTGGTGTGACAGGAGTAACAACAGCATCAAGATATGTGTGGCCAGTCGCGAAGACAATGCTTTCCTAACGACATTCTCACCACGTCAGCGACTGCGTCTACACCTCGTCACGAAAGACGATGTTGGGGAACTTGCATCTAGACGTCTTTGGGCCCACCCATATTTTCAGACGTACCCCAAAGACGTTTCCAACAACTTGATTCATGACATTGTGGTCAAAGCAGAAGGCGTGTTTCTCTGGGTCGTGCTCATGATCGGGGAAATGATTCAACTCCTTGACGACAAACAAGACATTCAGGACTTGAGAAAAGTGCTTGACAGCCATAGCAAGGAGCTCAACGACTTCTTGAAAGAAATCATCCGCCAGATCCCAGAGTCTTATCGTGACGAGGCGCATGCTGTTTTCGCAGTCATGGCAGCAATAACGACGACAGGGTTTCGACCAATGAGTCACATAACTAATCATTTTTGCATTTTCCATGCTTCAACTATTCGGGACTGCTTGGACCTTGGCGTTAGGGTACCTGAGCTCCTCCAATGTCAGGCGCTGGATCACGAAGAAGCTCTTGCGCAAGTAGAAAGGTTTCAGTCACGCCTTCCAACGATGTGCAAGGGTTTGTTAGAAATCCAGACTCCATACCATATTGGTAAGTACTCGACGGCCTTGAAAGGGCACCCTCGCCAATATCTTGCCTTCGTTCATCGATCTGTTTATGACCTCTTCACGGTCGGTGACATTGAGCTCTTTGGGTTTGAGTCGCGAGCCTCCTTGGGCCAACGAGGCAGGGAATTGTTGCTACAATCAATTATCCGAGGTGCAATGACGGCCCCTCCAGAGAACTGGTCGGATTCACCTGCAGGCTTTAATTTTCACTGGAGGAAAATTGTGTTCGGAATCATACACTATTTGCACGACATGCAAGACTCGAGTCCTGTCACCGAGAGTGACCTGCAGTTGCTGGAGGCCCTTGAAATAGTCCTCTTGCAAAGACAAGGAAAACAGTCCGAAAAGACAGCCAATGCCACATATCCATACGGCTTAGACAATCTCTACGAGAACTGGCATGACAGATTTCCTATAGTCTCAATTTTCGGAGCAGCTATTTCAGAAGAGCGTATTTGGTTTTTGTCCTACGCTCGAAGAAGCCCCTATTATGAGTGGCTGTGGAGCAAAGTGCAGTGGAAGCACAATATGATAAGAACATGCTTTCTCCCGAGGACTAGTAGTGGCCTGTCCGGGCTGAGGATTCTTGTAGAGCTACAATGGATCACCCTCGATGATGTCGAGACGGGCCATCTTGCTTGGAATCCTCCGCCGTATCATGTTGCGTCTTCTTACAAGGGCAGCATATTGTCGCATGCTATTATCTGGCTTTTGGAGTATTTATCAAATATGATAGGGTCATCCGTGGCCGAAAATACGCAGAACTACAGAGAGAAGCTCGAGGGGGTGAGTTGGATGTCAGCACTCACGAGCAAGACCGCTATTCACAACGTTCAATTCTACTGGTGGTTACATCCCAAACACAGCTTACTTCGCCAGCATGACAAGTATGGCTTCAAATATGGCGCGCTGGGAACCTCCTTTGGGCTCAAGATGACCACGACAAGATCTGAACCTGGGCAATGGATTCAGCTTTACGGTGTGGATGGCGTAGCTCGTGATTCCGTCGTTATATGCTTTATTCACATCTTCGGCACTGCCTCTGGAAGAGCGTCCTTGGGGGAATTCTTGGAGCGATACGTTGCATGGGTAGCGGGATCAGCCAAAGCCTCTATTGACGAGGAGCGATTGAGTGAATTTGAGGAATTTGAATCAGAAAAGCTCAAATACCGCGATGAGGAGGACCAACGCAGAGGAGAAAGCGAACTACAACAGAGCGAACAGCGTCACAGGGACACGAGCAAGTTAATTGATCGAGAAGTCAACGAGTGCAACAAGTTGATACAAGAAATCATATCCAACGGTGAAGCGCTGAGGCTTTCTGGAGTAGACGAGTTGGATGAAACACCCGACAATGGAGAAAAGAACTCAATGGATGAAGGCGCCGTCTCTTCAAGAGGCGGTAGCACCGAAATGAGCTCGAGCAATATGCGCGAAACAAGGTTATGGGAGCAGATCAAGGAATTTCTCAGGGCGCACTGTCAGGCGACATTCTTTCCTTCTTTGGGTGAGTCCTTGGTGCCGATGATTCTCTGTCCGCCGATGAATTTGCAGAGCTTGCGGTGGGTTCTCTTGAGACTATGCTAACGATGGTGATATTTTGGGGGTGTATTTTTATAGGTATTTTGATCACAGCTGCCATGCTCCTTGAATGGATCTACAGAGCATATACGAATAGCGGCGTCTAGCACTCGAAGTTGTGAGCCTGCCAATTGTTGACATCTGGATGATGTCTATTGGTTAAGATGTGCTAGATTTTCCAGCCCACTCAAGCGGCTTCGAACGTGATGGGATTGCCGCTTGCAACGACGATGAAACAACCAATTCCTTACGAATGAGAGGATCTGAACTCATCTATGAACAGGCTGGCACTTGTCGCACCTCTGACTATACAATACATAAGCGGAGGAATTAATGGGCTATACTTGGCTCGTACCGACTGATCACGATGCATTCATTCACGTCAGCACACAATGCGGCACACTGCTGTCCCTGCAAGTAGACATGATCGCTGGGATCGCTGATGCAATTGGGTTTCGCGCGACCACCATCTTCCTGTTACGTAACGGCAGCAGCCAGGATCAAGCTGCAATTTCCAGGGGCGATGTTGTACTTGCAGCATGCGGGAGCAGCAAGGAGCAAGCCACTTTGACGTGGCTCTTGGACCTTGGACCTTGGCTACAGTGCAAAGAGCACGGGGGTCGCTCCCAAGAGAGGACGGCCGGCTCACATCCGACCCCCAGCAAACGGACAGGTCCTCTTTCATTGGGTGTTTTGCCTTGACAAGGCAGCATATCTGCACCCGAGGTGGTCAAAAGTCATCTCGTCTAGGCTGTTCCCCCGTGTCAGTGTGCTACCCAGCTTTCTTTGCCAGCTCCTGGGCCAGGCAGAGCCAGGCAGAGCCAGGCAGAGCCAGGCTACCAACAAGAGACAAGAGCCAAGCTGCGGCCACTGCGGAATCCTGCCATGACGCTGTGTTGCCGTCATTGTTTTCCCGGGGTTCTGCGATCCGTCTGTGGCGGAGTCCGTGCCACACTCCTGCGACGCGGGGGATATGCCTGCGCGCTCATTTAAGGTTATGGGCTTGTGTACTTTGCTCTTGGACGTCTTTCTTGCCATGGTTTGTACTGCCAAAAGTGTGTCCCAGCAAGTACTACATTCAACAGTACAGACAGAAGAGAAACGGCCCATCGTTGGACCATTCCCAGCAGCCATGCTTTCACAGTGTGCGTTCTTCCCTCTCTTCCTTGAGCGTGCATATGACACTTGCTCCCAGCTGGGTTAGGCATTTCTCAAGGTATCCTCTCTCCACAGTAGGCACGACAAAGGAGACACAACAGCGGCCGGCCTGTCGAGCTCAATACTGGTCCTGTCGCCGTGGTACCGAGGCCAGGGTGTGCTGGGCGAAAAAAAGAGGTTTCGGCATCCCAAAAGACTGGTGGGAAAGCCTGATTGACCTGGACAGGACCGAACTGGCAGAGGCTGGAGCTGGGCTGCCCACAGCCAGTCGGGAGCGGCTCAACGGGACTCATGCAAACGTAAGTACGTCCTTGCAAACGCGGTGCCATCATTCTCCTGCTCTCACAGGGCGAAGGAAGGCGGCCCTGTTCATTGGCCAGGAACGGCGGGCTCCATGAATCAAAGGAGGAGCCTCGATCGTGGCGACGACGCAACAGGAGGCCTGGCTCTGCGGATTGGCCAAGTATTTTGGCCGCCACCCAGGCGCGTTAGGCGTTAAGCAGTACATGCGAAGCGGGTCCGGCTCCTTGCTCTGCTCGCTGCTGCTCTCAGCTCTCAGCTCTCGAGCTCTTGAGCTATCGCCGCTGTGCCGATCGGGACGGGCTTTGAGATCTCGCAGGGCAGCACCCCGGACTCTGTGCGTCTGTGTGTAAGAGGAAGTGGTCAGAAAGGAGGGCCCCTCCCCCCAAGCCCCAGCCCGGAAGCCCTCAGCTCATTGGATCATGTCACTACTGCCTTCGGTCAATCTAAAAGCAAGTTTAGCACCATGCGATGGTGAGACCAGCCCCCCGGCTTGGGACAGCTCTTGGAAGGAAAATCTGGGAAGCTGACGTCCATGCGCCCCCATATGCTTGCTGGCTGGGCTTTGGGAAAAAGAGACAATAGGCGGTTGGCTCGAGGTATAAGAAGGCACAGTTCCCGCCGTGTTTGCCTAGCGGTAGAGTCGTTATTCATTCTCATACCATTGCTCTACTTTTGCTTGTGATATCACCAACCCTTCTCAACAAACCACCTATTCTTACCAAAAGAGTCCAACTCGTCCAACACCATCAAAATGCGTTTCTCCGCCGTTGTCCTCGCCTTCGCCTCCTCGGCTCTGGTACGTCAATCCCAACTATACAACGACCAGCAACTATTATGCTAGGACACTTCATAGCCAAAGTAATACTAATGTTTTCTCCTTCAGGCTCAAACCGACTCTGCCTCCTCTGTCGCTTCCTCTATCTCGTCCGCGGCTAGCAGTGCCAGCAGCTCTTCGGATATTGCTTCGTCCATCAGCTCGGCCGTGTCGAGCGCCGTCTCCTCCGTGAGCAGCGACCTGTCTTCCAACGTCGCCTCGATTACCTCGAGCATTGGCTCTGCCGAGGCTTCCGTCAGCTCTGAGCTGGCCACCGCCACTGGCTCTGCCGCCAGCTCGCTGTCGTCCCAGCTTGCTTCGCTCACCTCGAGCGCCAGCTCCGCTGTTTCGTCTGCTGCCAGCGGTGCTTCGTCCTCGGCTTCCTCGGCCTCGAGCTCCGCCAGCTCTGCCAACGCCGGCCCCGTCCAGACTGCCGCCATTGGCCTTGGAGCCCTGTTCGGTGGTGCTGCCGTCCTGGCCAACTTCTAGATCATGTCATCTACTTGATGCACGGCATCGTTTTGTTGTTTTTTCCAACTTGTTTTCAAAACTCCCCAAAGTTTAATGTTCATACCATACTTTGTATATGATATCGACGAGCGGCTCCAAGATGTTGGTCTGAGAAGACGAGCGGAAGGATGGATGGATGGAATGTGGTGGGAAGGATAGGAATGTGTCCTATGTAATTGATCAATCCAAAAACCTCGCATGGATTTAACATGCCAACCATGATTTGTTTTTCCACGCTTCGTGATGCCCTCCTCTTCGCCAAGCAACTCCACGCTGGATTGACATGACAGCGTTCGCACCATGCTCGGTTATCCCGTGCTTCTTCAAGCTCACCTCCAGCAACACTTTCACAAAGTCGCCTCCTCTCCATACAACAGATTGATAGGTAAGGCAGCCACCTAGCTCACCACATTGCAAGTGAAACCCACACACCACCAATCTGTACAGCCACGGGCTGCCGCGCACCACCCACACTACACCACCCACACTACACACCAAGCAACGCAACACACAACGCAATACACACACACACATACATACTGACTGTACTACGCTATACCATACACACAACGCACCAAAAAAAAAGCCAAGACACCCCATCTTTACTCTCCCCTCTCGGTCCATCCACTCATTCGTCCAGCTACTCATCCTTTCTTACGCCAAGACAACAAAACAGCCTTGTGAGGGCGGGGTTCCTTTGAGCAGTTGAGTTGGGTTGCTGACAAGCCGTGCCGTGGAGGTCAGCCCAAAAAAAAAAGCTAGTACAGGTAAGTGTCGTTGGTTAGTTAGTATGCCGCGTAGCCCAAGCAAAGTACCTCCGTCTGCGAGTCTATTTAAGGCGGCATGCGGCAGGCCGGGACGGGATCCTGAGCCGTTTGGCATTGGCAGTGGCAGTGGCACTTGGGAAAGAGGTGGTTTCTTTTCTGCATGTACTCTGGGAAGTCCACTGGTACGAGGCTTGTCCATACAATTCCACTAGACATGAATATCTTTTGTGTATCGCGCTTCTTTCCGTTCCCTTCTTCCTCCTTTCTCCTTTCCCCATGAGCAGGAGAAAGGATATTGGGAAGGGTGAAGAGTGACGTGCAAGGGGCTGGCGTGCCACGCACACACACACATCACTTGGTAGTATACTTACCTCACTACGTAGTACCGTGAGCAACAAGCGCTGGCCGGCCGTGTGCTGACCTGCCAGGCATCCAATCGGGGGATTCTCTGGTTTCTGTTCGGCAGAGGTTGCGTGCCTTGAGTTGTGTACAGGACCAGTTACAAGAGAAATTGCGCATACATCATAGCAAATAGAGCAATATGCATGTCTGTACCCCGTACTCTGGATATGCACCCCATCCCGATTGCAGTGGCAGGGCAGGGTTTCTAGTGGATGGGGTGGGTGGGCATGCGGAACGGGGAACTTTGGAATGGATGCATGGATGCATGGGTGGGTGGGTGGAACTCTGCTTTCGTTTTCCTTCTGGTCTCTCTCTCTCTGTCTCTCTCCTCTCTTCTCTCTCTCTTCTCTGTCTCTCTTGCGCGCAGCGCAGTCTTGCTTTGATCTCTTGTCTCTTCCCACTTCCATGACTGTTACTTTCCGCTTGTTCTCTATTGAATGCGAAAAGAAGATATGTTTCTGTGCCAATTGATGGAAAACTGCCATCTACTGCGTTACTGTTGTTTCGAGTTTGGGATTGCCTTGTTCCTTGGGCCCTTTTTGGCTAGAAGGAAGATGTTGGGAGTTCTTTGAGCCTAGGCTTGGATATGTTGTGCAAAAGTACTATCCACGTATACGCATCAAAGTGTCGACATCAACATCATACATCCAACATCAACATCGAGCGGGCTAAAATGCCGGACTTGTCTGTATGGAGTAATTACAACAGGCACCCACACGCATACATACACACAGAGGCTGACAGTAGTGCTAGACACATCTGACAAGGCCACGGCTTGGCACGTTCTACGTGCATACAGGAGCTTGAGGATACAGGAGCTCTAGTAAGCTTGTGCTCTGTACTATAGCATGTAATGCCGATCGCAACTTGGTAGTGGTGTCATCCGAGGACAGTGTCTGTGTACTGTCCACGGAAATTGTATACTACTACTATGCTGTCTTATTTGATTCAGCCGCGGGAATAGTGCGGCACCAGGGAAGAAGAGAAGGCCAGGGCCGGGGGGGGGCTGGACGTAAACGTGATCGTACCGCCATCGTTCGTTCGAATCGGGAAGTCTTGTGGCTTTTTAATTTCTCACTGCCTTCTTCTTCTCGCTCTTCCCATCAGGTTGCGAGGGATTTCGTAGTCCGAGCGTTGTACAACGGTCGTGGTCGGGTCTAACTGACTGACTGACTGACTGAATGATCCGATGATTGCTCGATTTGTTGCTGTTGCAAGCTGTGGTTCCTTCACAGGCTTGTAGTCTGCTTTTTCGCTTGTCTGTCTGTCTGTCTGTCTGTCTGTCTGTCATGTAAGCACCGATTGGTCTGCCTGCTTGCAGTACCTGGCACACGCTCTGGCCTTGGGATCGGTCTTGGACCGAGACAAGAGGTTGACGGGCTCGGACGGCAGACGACGAGACAGGCTACATAGCACACAATCTGGTGGCAAAGGAACCCGCAAGACGACAAGACAAGACCAGAAACATAGAGAGGCCCGACCGTTTGTTTGGGGGGTCTGTGTTGGGAGCCCTTGGGGCGCTGCTTTGGCCGCGTGATCGTGTGTATCTTGGGAAAGAAAAAGGTGAGACTACGGGAATATCTTTTTTACTCGCTGTGCATGCCCATCCAGGTACCATCTTTCTTTGCTGCATAACCTAGCTGGCCACCAGACCGAATCGACCAGCCTCCTTGGGAACTCTTGACCGCTTCCAGCACTAAAGATGGAAAACAGGAACACCGACTAAGCGAGCCTTGATTCTCTCCATTGCCATTCCCATCTCATCTGCTCCCTCTTGTTCTCGTCACCATCATCACCATCATCATCTTCTTCTTTCATCTCTCCAGCGTGTCAGGTTGTAGCGGCACACCCACACACCCACACCCGCAGCCGTCCTCCTTCCAGAACCATCACGGCCCCCACCGAAAGCTGTCATGCGTGTCCGCCTTGTGCCTTGATCTGCACCCCTGCGTTCTGTCCTTGCGTGGTTCCAGCTGTCTCCGTGAGCTGGGGACTCGTTTTGTGGGGTTTCTTGTTGAGCCCCACCGATTCCGAGCCATCCGAATGATGCGTGACGTCCCGCATTTCCTCTCGCTCCTTGGCCGGGGCGTTGCAGTCGTCGCCCGAAACGGCTAGCCTTTCTTTTTTTTTCTCGCTTGGTTTTCTGGCTATCTGAGTATTGGAGGCTGGTAGCCAATAGCCAAGACGCCAAAAGGCCATGGAGGGGGGTCCGGTGGGAGCGACTATGAGGCGGTCGTTTCTCTCTTGCACTCACTACCAACTCCTCCCAAACCCAAGCCGGTAAACCCACCAAGCCTAGACCTTGTTCTTTTATGGGGATCTTGGTGCACAAAAGATGGGACTTTAAAAGTCCAGTCTTATTGGAACTCTTCAGCTCTTGGTTCATGGCTGTGCAGACTTACATGGGAGATACATGGAATGTACTTGGCTGGCAGTAGCCCGTCCTCTGAAGCGTGAACGTAGTCGTATGGTGTGGTGTGGTGTTTTGGGGACTGCGTGGCCCTCAAAGCATGGCTCCTTGGAGAGATGGCATCCCGCAGTGACACTACGGGACTGGTTTTGAGGACATCCAGGACGCACGAGTATGTATTTCAAGGGTCCAGGAAAGGCCATGAGGCCAGAGGCCGGCGACACTTGAACACGACGAGTATATTTCATCGGGTCACGCAGCCAGCCCTATTGAGAAACTCTTGAGTCCGTCATCTCTCGGCCGAGTCTTGTATACAAAATTCGATATATGGATGTCCAGCAACGGAACGTTCTCAGGGATGTGGTGGTGGGATCTGTGAAGATGGTTGTTTACTTTGCTTTGATTCTTTATTAGTTTGTTCCTGTGCCTGTGGTTGATCAACGTTGCAACAACTGAGCAGAAGTACTCTCCTACCTCGAAACCCCCTTTCAGCATGTTGTGACCCATCCATCTTGGTGCTACAAGCACACTTATGATGGCACGAAACCTGCCAGCACGTTGACCTGCTACTCGTCCTGGGGATACTTGGTTCCACCCTGCCTCCTGATCTCGTCCATGATTTCCATCACACGGATCGTCTCTGACCACGGCATGATGCTGCTCTCCTTTCTCCCGGCCGCCAGGTCCAACGCTGTGTTGTCGGCTTCGTAGATGAACCCCTGCGCCGCCTGTTTGTAGTCGTACCGCTTTCCCTGTGGCTTGTCGGCCCCGTCCTCCCATTTTGGATAGACGGTAAAGGCCTCTGGATGCGAGGGAACGTTGCCTTGGACCTCGACGAATCCGTCCGTGCCATCAATCGTTACAATCACGCCGGGCTTCGCACCTCGTCGCTCCGTCGTCGACAGGATCAACCCTTGCCTGCCACTGCTGGGATACTGCAGAATCACACTCGTCGTCACCTCGATGCCATCCACAAACGACTGTGCCGCCATGATCTTGGGGTCCTCGGGCGCACTCGGCGGCTGCGGATCGAGCATCAAGATGCCCCACGTCAGCGAGTAAATGCCAATGTCCAGCAACGAGCCCGCGCCCAGCTCCAGGTTCTTGTACCGCGACGTGGCCGGCAACGCCTTCATGTCAATGTACATTTGGAAGTCCGCCGTGGCGCGGAACACGTCGCCAATCGCCTTGGGGCCGCCGCCCTCGCCGTACAGCAGCCGGCGCAGATCCGCCACCATGGGCCGGTGCCGCAGCCACATGGCCTCGGCGACGTAGACCCCCTTTGCGCGCGCCGCGTCAAACACCTCGCGGGCCTCGCGCGCGTTGAGGGTGAAGGCCTTTTCGCAGAGCACGTTTTTGCCCGCAGCAATGGCGGCGAGGCAGTCGCGCTTGTGGAAGCCGTGCGGCGTGCCAATGTAGACGCAGTCGACGTCCGGGTCTGCGTAGACCTCGTCGTAGCTGGCGTAGAGCGCCGGCTGGGTTGCGGCCAAGGCGAGGTGCTTGGCGGCGAAGGCGCGGGCCTTGTCGAGCGAGGAGGTCCCGATGGCTTGGATGACGTGCCTTGCTTTTGCGTCTGGGCGTGGAAGCACGAGGTCGTCGACGAACCAGGACGAGATGAGGCCCGTTGCTGGCGCGGTGGGATTTGATTAGTGGGCAGCGCACACGAATGGCGGTGTTGGGCCTTCAGGGGCCGTTGCGCGCGCAGGCTTACTGATGATGCCCCAGCGACAGGTTGGGATCTCGGAAGAGGCCATGATGGATCTGTTAGCTGGCTGGCTAGCTGGCTGCTGATCGAGGGCCGCAAGACAGATAGAGGTGAGTGCTTGTTGGAGAGCTCGCGCAGGACCGAGGAAAGCGGACAGTGGTCGTCGGGTCGTGAGTCGTGAGTCGTGAATCGTGAGTCGTGAATCGTGAACCGTGGCTGCAAGAGGCAGAGCGCAGCAAAAGCGGGAGTGTCGTGCTTGGCTGCTCGGCTGCTTGGCTGTCTCCTACTTATACTCTCCGCACGTGCAGGGTCGACTGCCACCCTTGCCGCCGTCGATCGCGATTGTGCATATTGCCGCTGTTGATAATCCCCGAGCTGTGATCAGGGAGGTATACACCTTTGTCGGCGTCTCTTCCCATAGTCCATTGCCTACCTTGTTCCGTTGCTTGCCTCCATCAACACGCTCACCACACTCACCCGACCATCAAGGTGCCGATTCATGCAAGCCGAAATCAAAGTTACAATACAAGATCCTGTGTTGCATGCACTGTACATTGTCACATCGTGCATGGTCCAGCTGTGCATCGATTCTCTGCAAAGACGTTGGTATGCTGAGCGAGTGACGTTTACACTTTGCGCAAGCTCAACTGAGCAACAATACGCCCACCATCTCGCACAGGTTCTTTGGATGCTCGGTCGAGAGGCATGCAAGGGTCGTGCAAAATAGCCTCGGATCAAGTCAGCTCGGCAGACTTTCGTCAGTATGATCATGTTCACAGTCTTGATGGCCAGTGTCGGTCACAAACATCGCATCGAATCCCGGAGCATCAACGCAAAAACGTAGCAGTCAGGAATAAAGCCACTCCATTCTTCCAAGTCCCATTATGATATGCACTTCCACACTCTAGTATGCGGATATCTAGATATCCTCAGCCTACATATATAGGGAAGAGTGTTATTGCATCTGATCAAGCACGACGACTCGGTCGACGAGACCTGGACATTGACATTGGAGTCAAGCCCTCGTAACCACAATAAAGGCAGATGTGGCAATTAGCATTTCACTGAATCGGTTCCAATCTCAGAATTAGGATCAATGACACTACACAATTAAGTATTCTGTCAGAAATTAAGTGGTGGAAACATTATAGTCTTGGAAAGGAATATCCGTGCTTGACCAGTAATTGCTTGACTCCTGCGATGTTCTCTTTTTAAATTTGGAAATGAAGGTATGAAAACGGCATTATGATAGACCAAATGCTACCAAGGATCGAAATACATCAAATTTGTTTTCTTCAATACCCAAAACCTCTCAACTCATGATGAATCGTGGATTATAGCAAGAAACACAATGGTGGCGGAGATGGCCAATTTTTTGTATACGAGGCTGTATTTGTACAATGAGTTCTCAAAATGATGTCAACAGTGCTGAATGCAAAGAACAATCCAAGCATGCATACTTTCTTCATCTTCGATGCAAATCGACAAAGCAAAATCAATGGATCTGAATGATCCAATCTGTGGATTTCGTGTTTCGCGGCGGTGTTGAGAAAACGTCGGTTCGCACTAACCGCAAGAAGAAGGTGTGATGATATAGCCGGAGGTCAACGATATTCATCAATTTTGACGTCAAATTACAACCGACGCGTCCTTGACGCGTCCGGCACGATTCAAAGTGACCAAAATCATATTTTGGATTTTAGAAACGTTATCTAGTCATTTTGACACCATAAATATGCTGTTGCGCTGAGAAAACCGACTTGAAGAGTCTTATTCGCTGATGTTTATTGTTTCAAAAATGCAAAGATATTCACTATTATGTTTAACTGCGGACTTACAACTTTTGTTTATTTTCGACCTCCATGCCTTTCACTATTATATTCTCTGTTCCAAAAGTCCTCAACTTATCATGTGCCAACAGCTAAGTTCAAATTTCGGGTCTTGCAAGATCATATGCGTACGCGTGTATGATTGAACATGAGTGTTGATATAAATCTAGCCAATCGCATTCAACGCCTAGCCACAAAGCGAGACGAATTTCCACACAATGTCAGGGCCAGATATCTTTCTACACCCACTGATGGCTTTGGAGTAGCAAACCACTAAGCCACACATTTGAGGATATCACCGATTTCGTATCGACGTGCTACAGACCGCACTCTACAAACACACATATCTTTGCATCTCTCATAGTAAGACAACTGTCCAGCTTCCCAAGTATAAAGGCATTATAGACAACACTCTGCGACCATCACCCAGTGACATGCAATAAAACCCGCGAGTAAATAAGCTGATCATTTCCCATTGCAAACACTTGAACCTGAGGGTACCACATTGTGTAGAGGGAAGTTGGCTCTTTACACAATATGCCGCTTTAATCGCAAGTCACGCGCACATTGAATTTCACATGCGTATATTGGTGCCAGCGTTGGTGCTCACACAGTCAGCAAAGATAACAATACAATAATCTCGTTGCCAGAAAAGCTTTCATGTGCACTTGGCCGCAACCGGTTGCTGATCCAAGAAAAAAAAAATGAGGCAATCAGATGAGCGCGTTAATACGTGTGATGCGCGGGTGGTGAAAAAGCTTGAGCCGGCACGCGACAGTTTTCAGTGCATGAGCTCACGATCGCCGCCGCTTGTAAGCCGACCAGCAGCAGGTTGTGTGTCGAATTTGCATGCACAACTCCATCAATATAGACGACAATGAAATGAAATGACTTTCAAAAGGTGCGCAGTACCTTATAAGTGTAGTATCGCCTAGTATAAATGTGGTTTTGACGGTATTGCTGCATGTGGTGGGCAGAGTAGCTGTGCCGGGGATCCTTGGTAAAGCGTGAGGCCAGCTCATCCAGCTCGAGAGTATTCCCGCTGCTTCTCCCGAATCTAGCCAAAGCTCACGATAGCTTCGGCCTCTAGACTCTCAACCTCTGCTGGTATCGTCCGGATGCAGAATGGCCTGCCAGGAGCTTGCTCGTCCCAGGCAGCACCACTGCAGGCCACTCGCCCACCACTGTCCCCGGCCCATCCTACTTGGTCTTTTCCCCTCGCCTTTTTTTCTTTCCTTCTCTTTCTTTCCTCTTTTCCTCTCCTCGGGGTGGTGTACGGTTTGAAAGATTGTGGTGCCCCGTTTTTATGCCTTTCGATCGTATACCATCCCAATATCAACTGTTCACAACTCAACTCAATCCAACTCTGCTGATCTGGACCTGGTCCACCAAACGCTTTTACAATAACAATTTTCTGAGCCTGGCTCACCAAACAACGATTACACAAACTTTTCTTTCGAGCTCAGCTCGCAATCAATCATCAAACATGTCTCGCTCCAACTTCACTCCTCTGCCAGCCTTTGCGCTGGCAACAGCCCACATCCGGCCCCGCAACGACGACGGCGGCTCTTCCATCTACAGCGGCTCGGTTACCGATGGGACCAGCCGTCCTGTCTCCATGTACTCTGGGCGCTCTACCATGCGACTCGCCGCAGAGGACCTGGCCGACTATGCTTCGATGGCGATCCATCCCTCGACATTGACGGCAGACATGGACTTGGGCTCGCTGGGCCGCTCCGCATCCTGGACTTCGGCAATCACTCCCGAGCCTTCAACTGCAGCGCCATCACGCGAGGGCTCGCAGCGTACCATCAAGAAGCGGAGCAGCGTGAGAATCTCATCTTCGCTGTATTCGACTCACTCGTGCCTGGACGTGCCAGAGCCGGAGCTTCCAGGCTGCGGCTCTGGATCTGGCAGCGACAGCGACAGCAGCAGCAGCAGCAGCAGCATCAAATCTCCTACCAAGCCCAAGACAGCAGTGGAGAGGACCCAGGATCTGCTGCACAAGGTGTCGAATCAGTGGATCACGCTGCGAGATGTCGACTTGCCAGCGCGGTACCGGGCGCAATGGGCGAGTGACTCGGACGAGATCAAGCGGCGCTGCAAGCAGCGCCAGGTGCACTCGCACGAGCGGCAATTTGAGATATCCCATTCGCACTCGCGGCTGCGGCGCTGCTGGCTGCGGACCGTCGAGGGATTCGCGGCGTGTCGGTCGCCCGAGGACGTCAAGCTGGCAAGGCGGGCCAAGAAGCTGCAAAAGGCCTATGTCAAGGAGCAGAACAAGTGGCGGGAGGAGACGTTGGCGGCTTTGCTGGCTACAGCGCCAGATCCGGTGGAGGCCGAGAGGTATTTAAGAGGAGTTCATGGAGACTTCCTCAGGGTGAATTTGGAGTTGGATCTCGAGCCTATTGCAGGCAAATCGACAAGGTCGAGAAAGGCGAGGGCTTGATACCGCCGATGATGGAGTTTGTGGGTTTTTGGGGTTCTTGGTTTGGACTGCTTTGAGAGGCTTTTGATTAGGTTTGACTTGGGTTTTCATGGAGTTTTTCCTTGGGTTTTGGATAACTGGTTTTGCGTTCTTTGGGTATGGGTTTTTGGGTATTGGTTTTGGGTCTGGCTGGTTTGGATTCTGAGTTTTGGGTTACTGGGTTTGCTGGTTTTTGCATTTGGCTCCTTTTGTTGCTGCGCGTTCTGGAGTTTTGGAGTTTCTGGAGTTTCTGGAGTTTCTGGAGTTTAGGAGGTTAGGAGTTCTGGCGTTCTGGCGTTCTGGCGTTTCTGGAGTTTTAGGCGTTTCTGGAGTTTTCGGAGTCAAAGGGGTAACAAGGGGAAACCAGGAGAGTAGTACCCGAATTGAATCACTCAAGTCCAACAATACAGTCTCGATTGTGGTGATCTTGCTTGGTTTTGTAGTTCTTGACGGATCTTGGTGAGATGGGCGAGGCCATCTACAACCTCGTTGCCATCAGTGGGGTCCTCAGCTGAAATCAGATGTGCTAGGACTGTGAGGAACTAGCTGAGAGATCGTGATCATTTGGGAGTTGCACACCAGTTGCTCTTTGTAGCAGTGTTCGATATAAAGCGTAGTGTCTTGGCAAATTTGGCGCACTCATTGGTCGATTCAAGGCATCGCCGACAAACCTGGTGTTTGGCAGCGCAATCCTCGCCAACCACCACCTGTATCAAACACTCTGCCCAATCATCCACGAGCACCAGCATGCAAATGAAGGGGAGAAAAAAAAAAAAAAAAAAAAAAAAAAAAAACTGACTGTATCCAACCAATAACGACGAAAAACTACCTCAATCTCCTCACCAACCAGACGCAAATTCACCATCACAACCTCGAGTACCACACCTCTCCCTCGACTTACACGGTTGGCATTGGCAGTTCACCGACGTTGATTTAAAGTTGGCCCTCGGTCCCTTGCCGAACCAGTCATCGTCGTCTGTCTTGCAAGTCAGTGCAGCCGGCGCTTGATAAGGGTGGGACCGGAAGTGTCTTGGCCCTGGAGTCTGGAGCCGAGAGCCGTTTGTTTGTCTCGGAGATAGTTGTGGGAGTTTGATTGCCTCTTTGGGAAATGCCAAGCTGCGGATTTGGGCGTGGGCGATGGGAGATGACGGGCCGGATGAAGGGTATGATACTGGTTGTTTTGAGGCCGAGTTGAGGTTGACTGACAGTTTGACTGAGAGTTTGAGTGTGTTAATCATCATCATTATTATCTGTGGGTTTGGAAGTGGATTGTGTTTCCTTGTTTAATTGTGTAGTTTGGGTGGTGGGTGCGGTGGTATGCTCACTGTCGAGGGAGGTGTAGGAGGTGCAAGATAGCAAGAAAACCAGAACAGAGAAATGGACATCTGGACCTCAGATTTAGAGATTTTTATGATTCCATCCTGAGATTGGACATGCGAGTTCTTCGGGGACGAAAACATATAGTCCAAGCCCAGAACCGTGGTGAGACTGACTGGTCAGTGGTGTCGAACTTGGTGGTGAATCTTTCGCAAGGATAATACGCCGACGAATGGTTGGTATACATGTCTTATACAGCAAAGAATTCTGGTGTGCACAACTTCAAAAAAATACAATCCCATGCACTACTCTAAGTGTAGTTGCTTACATAAAAATGTCTATCCGCATATTTAGAGTCAATCCTGTCATTCAGATCGATTGCGACGGACCCAGAATTTTGTGCAAGGTAGATAGATGATCATTCACAAATGTATGCGACATGGTAACGAGTAGGCGTAGACCAGTCTATTCGTATCCATTTAGACGGCTAATTGGTTCCATGTCAGCCCTTACTTTGATTGCTAATGGTGAAAGACATCCATCTCCCAACAACACCCAAATCTTCTTCCCCTTCATCCTCTCTTTACCATTTACCCAGACTTGGCCCGCACAACTCGACCCAAACTCCTAGTCTTTGATTTATCAGTATTGGAACCGTCCGGATACTTCCCACACGAGGTATGTAAGCCAGCAAAATGAGTATCTAACTTGCCTAGACAGAACTCGAGGCGGATCCAGCCGTTCCAAGTTTCAACACTCCCAACCTTGATCAAGTCACCAGCTACATCCTCCCTCTGGGCCCAATCCATCTTATCTTTTACCAAATCTGAATCGAAAGGTACATACCACATGTCGAAACGGTAAAACCCCCAAAGGGGATAGACTGACAGGATTCTGCAGAAATACATCTAGATTACGAATTGATTACCGTATAATTCGTCTTATGAGCACAGTCAACACGTTGGGACCAAACCGGTGTCTTGGTGCAGTGGGCTTTTGACAAGCCCATAGTTATCTACGCTCGATGGATATATGCTGGTATACATATATAGTGCATGCACAAAAGAGACCCGTTCCGCGAACCGTTGTTAACGTTCTTGTCAGCACTGCTCGACCACCAGGCACAAAATCTACTCAAAAACCAACGTTTGCACACAAAACCGCAGAGCCACCAAGAGTCTACTCGCACATGTACATTCATCACATAAACGTAGCACGACACATAAAAGCAAGACAATACTCCTATGAACCGCCTACCACCCATCGCTGACGACTCACGACCCAAACATCCCGAGTCCAGTCGCCATCCATACCCATCAAACTCGGCATCCTCGTTCTTACATATAACCACAAGACCACGCTGAACTTCAATGACACATTTCATTCTTTTCGTTCGTTCGTTCGTTTCTTTCTTTTGTCTTGATCTTTGTATTCGTCTGTCTGTCTGTCTTTGCCAATGTGTCCTTGCCAGCTCTGAGCCAGGTAGGTGTAGGCAAAGTTGGAAAAAGGGGTTGAATTGGTATAGTACACATTTAGTTTTTTTTTTATTCTCATTCCATGACGATTTTTGTAAATCGAGAATCACACCAAATTAACGAAAAGGTTCCTCCACACTTTCAGTAGAATTGGTCGACCAGAGTTCTCCCAAATGATGGTTGAATTCTTCCCCAAGCAATGGGTAACAAGCGCAACTTTCGGCAACCCTCGGGTTTGGCGGGTCTCGGTTTCGTCGGATGGAAACAAGGTGGTGGTCTTTAGTGGTTGGAGGAGAGGTACACAGAGCGATACATTTAGTGAGCGTCGGGTTGCGACAGGATGTACTCGACGGCCTTGTCAACTGTGGCGTGGGAAAGTGATTATGTCAGTATTTGATGCTGTCACCGTGGAGGCATGAAAGGTAAGGTTTGAAGGCAGCGCGCCAGCAATAACATGTCGTTGTCACGTAGATCTATAATCCAAGGCATTGTGTGACAAGGCGTGTTTCAATTGGTACATACCAGAGTGGATGGCGTCGGCGTCCTTGTCGGGGATCTCAATGCTGAACTCCTGTACAGCCGGCAGTATATCAGCATCTATTCGTCTTCTTTTCCAGAACCAGAAACTTCGGAGTTCTGTTCCTGCTTCGTCTTTGTCGCCACGGTGTCATGGAACTATCTGCTAGAATAGCTATTCGGGTCGTCTTACCTCCTCAATGGCCATGACTACCTCGACGGTGTCCAAGCTGTCCAGACCGAGGTCGTTGGCGAAGTGAGCGGTGGGGGTAATCTGTTGATGTCCAAAAAGAGTACCATATTAGCTATTGCTCTGGTGATCCTATCTGGTGAGGTAACAGGATGAATTGGAGAATTTGTCGTCGATATGAACGGAGGATAGAAATGGTATAGCCTTGCGTACGTTGGATGCGTCGTTGACCTGTAGAAAGGAAGATAACAAATTAGCATCGAGACATCTTCAATCAGGAGCGGAGCGGCATTTCCGGAAGCACCAAGCCAGGCCACAACCTCCCAGTGTCGTCGAACCGGGAATCAAAAGATCCGTCTCTTTCCAACCACCAACAGCTCGCACCAATCAACAACACTAATCAATCACAGCCGACATCCGCTTTCCAATGCCACATCGTCCTCTTCTTCTCTTTCCTACACCTCTACCATCAAACAACCGCAAAGCAGAACCAACTCACCTTGTCAAAGCCCGACAGGATGCTAATGATGCGCCCCTCAACATCCGTCTTGGCCAGGCCTGCACCAGCAGCATACGTCCGGATGGCGCCAACCTTCCACGCAGCAACAGCGACCTGAGGAACAGCCACACGTCTCGAGACAGCGCTGAACGAGCGCGCCGAGGCAGCAGGGGCGACAGCGACGACGCGGCGGACAGCAGCCAGGCTGGCGGTGCGGAGGGCGGCGGTGCGGAACATTGTGGGTGTGGTTGTGGTGTCGTCGGACAAGAGATAGAGCTTGCAGGTAGGCACAGGGAGATAAGAAAAGAGGAGGCAAACTGAGAAGTGGGAAGAGAGAGAGAGTGAGAAAAAAGGAAGCCGTGGAATTGGTCGGGCTATCTCGAGATTGCTTGTTGGTGGTGGTGGTGGTTGCTTGGTGGTGGTTGCAAGGCGGAAAAGGCGGTCGTTTCCGTAAAGACGGGAGTTGATGACGAGAAATTTGTCGCTTGTTTTGGCGGGCAAGAGCACCAAGCTTGCCCGGCCTGGCCTGGCGCTGGCCTGGCTCGGCTCTGGGCTTGGGCTTGACCTTTGCCGGCTGGCTCAGTGGCTGATTTGGCTGGAGGGGTGCACGGGCCATCTGGACAGGGAGCTTGGACCACCTGACAATGGCCCGCAATTCGGGGATGGACTTGATATCAATCTATTAATTCGATCATTTGCCAGCTGGATGATGGTCACCTTTTGTCAAAGCATGTACAATTCTAGTGCTTTTGGCCTACCACTTTACTGTTCGTTTCTGATTCTGCGCCGTGACCGCCCATCTGCCAGGTTAAAGACAGCGTAAATCTAGTTTTCCGGTCATGTCTGATCTACATTGACATGCCATGCCATTCTTGTCTGACCTTGCCTTGCCTTGCCTGGCCCTGCCCTGCCTTGCTTTGCCATTCCTACTTCTCAGTTTCAATCTTGATCCCCGTCAAAGCCACTTGCTTTACCGGTAAGGAGCATCTGCGCGGATCACAGCCGCCAGCTCAGGCTCCCACTTGTCGCCGTTGGCCAGTAGCTTCTCTGCAGAGGTTGTCAGTATACTCACTTCTGAGTCCCAGCCCCCATCAACCAACTCCAATCATCCAACACCAACCGAACAACACCGAAAAGACGTACCCTTATTGTAAAGCAGCTCCTCCCGCGTCTCCGTCGCATACTCGGCATTCGGCGATTCGACAATCGCATCCACAGGACAGCTCTCCTGGCAGAACCCGCAGTAGATGCACTTGGTCATGTCAATGTCGTAGCGCGTCGTCCGGCGCGATCCATCAGCGCGCTCCTCGGCCTCGATCGTGATGGCCTGTGCGGGGCACACGGCCTCGCACAGCTTGCAGGCGATGCAGCGCTCTTCGCCCGAGGGGTATCGCCGGAGGGCGTGCTCGCCGCGGAAGCGGGGCGAGATAGGTCCCTTTTCGAAGGGGTAATAGATTGTGTATCTGTGTGGATGGTGTGTTGGACTGGTTAGAACGTGATAGACGAAGCTGCATCGCAGCTTGTCGGTAGGCAACCAGGCCACAGCCATCTTCTTCTGGTATGACCAATTGTATGCTTGCCGAAGCCAAGGGGGGCCATCAAAACTCACGGTGGTCTAAAGAACTGCTCCAGCAGCACGTACATGCCCCGTGCCATCTCCGTCATCAAAAAGTATTTGCCCAGCTTGTTGAACGTCTTCTCCTCGTCCTCGTCCCACTTCTTGGGCGCAGGCTGGCGGAATCCCTTGGGCGGTGGGCCCAGAGGCGTGGCATAGCCTCGTCGTGCGACGAGCACATGTTGGGCAGCAGCGGCGGGTGCGATGGCGAGGGCTGCAAGGCGGGAGGTCGAGGTCGTGAGGAGCAGCGGCGAGGTGGTCGACGTAAGGCTCGCGCGGGCAAGCTGCCGGGCAGTAGTGGCTGTGGAGAACATCTTGGGCTTCGAGACGTGGATGTGGAGGATGTGGATGGTTGGTTGATCGAACGAAGAGGCCCGTGATTGATTGATTGACTTGTCGCGGGGGCGAAGCGAAGTGAGGCTGTTCAATTCCACCCGCTGGCAGCTTTTTCTTCTTCTTTTCTCTCGCAAGCCAAGCGTTGTCTCGTCGGGAGTGGCAGACGTGGTGAAAAAAGCCAACGGTCGTCGATTGAAACTTGGTGGATGGCGTATGGAAAGAACCGACACAAGTCGAGGGGTCAGCGGCGAAGGCAGAGCCAGAGAAAGAGGTGCGAAGAGGTCCCTTTTCCGGAGCCGCGGTACGGGGTACGTCTGGGTAAAGTGACGGAGTGAGCTTTCCGGTTGACGTTGACGAACGGGCGCTTTCGGGGCTTGGGGGCGCCTGGGGGATGGTGGCTGAAGCTGGGTTTTGGCGGGTATTACAAAGGGCGGGCAGTGATTGGCTGATAACCAGAGAGTGGGGCATCTGGTCAGCCACGTGACACCCTTTCTGGATGCTCGCGTCACTGCCAAGGAATCAGGCTGTCAGTTCGTGTTAGACGGCTTGCTTACCACGGGTATCTCCATCGACAGAAGGCAGTTTGAATCGTTTAATTCATTTAGCTGACTCAAATTTTCTGCGCTATGTTGAAAACATAACGTGCTTGCAGAAGGCGTCGTCTCTCGTCAAAGCTAGTGTGGATTCGTCATGGAAAACAAGAGGTACAACATTATATGATTATCCTAACTGGCGCTGAAAAATCAATGGGTATCAGATCACTGTTACATACTGTCCAGGTGCAATCCTTTGAAATGATCAAAAACTCCGTTCCCATGCCTGCCACCAAATCCCCATATTCGCTGCAACCACCAGATCCAGCATCTTGAGCCCCTCATCGTGTATCAGTAACTTGCCCAGCTTGGCCCGATTGCCCTTGTTACCACCACCAGCTCTCTCCCGGCCGAGTTCACTAAAGTCAAAGACGCCATCTCCATCTTCCTCCTCATCGGCATTGTTACCCCTCGGCACGTCGAGCGACCGCCTGTCCCGCACCAACATCCTTCCCAGCCCCTCGACAACCTCCTTGGCTGCTCGCTCGCGATCCTCTTTTGAATTGAAGAAGTCTGTGCTAGGCAGGCTGAAGCGCAGCTCGCACACATCGACCTTATCGCTGTTGACATCTGACATACTGGCGCTCAGGCCTCGCGACCGGCCGCGCTTGCGCTCGCCATCCCCATTACTTGTAGAAGCGGCATCGCGCAAAGCCTGCGCTACAACCAGCGGGTTGAAGCCTTGCGAAGTCGTGTTGCGTGTGTGCCGGCATTTTAGTGACCGTCCGCTGGAAGAAGTGCGAAAGTCGCAGCTACCACCCCAAGGAGAGGTAAAGGTATAGCCCTTGGGCCGTAGTCCAGGGCCTGGACTCTTGACGTTAGGTTGGTCCTCCATGTGGTGCGAATGATCAGCCAGTCCTTCCGTCGGATGCTGTTGTTGATAATGGGTCGAGCCAGGAGGAAAATACGAAGAGTCATACGAGGCCGCAGAGCCTCCACTATCATTCCGCTGGTGGAACCTCGCTTCTGGTGATCGTAGCTGTCCGCCCAGGTGATCGTTGTCGCTGCCGTACCCGGTCGTGGTAGGCTTATCGCGCTTCCTCGAAGACCACTTCTCCTTGAGGTTGTGCGTCCACGTCTTGCCGTAGCTCATAGTCACCTGTCTTTTGAAGCCGCCGAGACCGTCATCTGCCACATCTCCTGTTGCTGCTGCTTCTTGCTGTTGCTGCTGAGCCTGCATCTGCGCTGCTAGTTCTTTCATACTCTCTGCAATGTTATTGCCCGACGACCTCGAAACCGAGTCCAGGTTGATTTTGGGCATGATCGTACTGAAGTTGCGGAAACGTGCGTAGCCACTTGTCTCAATGTGAATGTTGATGGCTGGGTACCCTCGAGGGTACTGCACAATTGGTGCTGCATCCGGGCTATTGGGGTCCTGGTAGAGAATCGTCGATTGAAAGGATGAGACTTTACCAATGTTCCACTGGTGTCCTGTAATAGGATTTCTTCGAATAATAGTCAATGAAAAGGGCGTGAATGGCTTTTGTTGCTTGTTCCAGGGAGATGGCGAGCGGCTGGGCGTCAGTGGGCTCTGCAGAACAGGAGTGTGTGAACGTGTGTTTGCCATTTCGTCGAAGCGGAGTGGCGCAAGATTTGGCTTCGGAGCGGCAGCCCTTGGTCCTTCATCGCCAGGAACCGAATAGGGTTGGTTGTTCCTCGCAGCCAAAGGGGGGTCTTCTCTGGCCGGCGAAGACGGCTCTCCCGTCATCCGTGGTCCAATGGGTTTTCTGGCCACGGGTGTAAGTGCGACAGGTACCTTGGCTGGTCGACTTGGTGATGGCTGCTGCGATCGTTGTTGAATTACAGCGCCCATTTGGGATGCCGTCGACTGCTGGCTTGGCGCAGCACCAGAACCACCATATGGCTGGACCAATGGCACATTTTCTTTATTGCTGTTGTGGTACTGTGGCGGTGGTTGTGGTTGCTCCAGGACCGCAGACGTGGCTGGTTGCTGCGGCTGCGGCTGCGGCTGCTGCTGCGTGGTCTTTGCGGTCGTGACACCGGCTGGCACGGGCTTTCTGGCAATGCGGTGCTCCTGGCTGGCCGTGGACTCCATACTTGCTCGAGGAGCGTTCTCATGCCTCTGCGAGCCCGGAACGAGCAGCTCATCGCCCAGGTTGTCGAGGTGAATGTAGTAGAGCGACTGTGCCACATCCTCGCCCGTCACATTGCTCCTCTGCGGCTTGTGAGTTGACAAGATGATATCTAGCGATCAAAGCAGAGTTAGTCGAGGATCGCCGTGCGAGTCTTGTGAGCCAAGCTCATGACATGTGGGAGCTCACCTCGCGATCCAGGCACTCGAGAAATGTACAGACACAGCGTCTCGTGCTTGCCAGTCGGGTTGATGGGGTATTGAGGTGGGTTGGCGGCCAAGTGGTTGATGGCCGAAAGCGACTTGGCCTCGACCTGCGTTGAGGCCGCCATGACGACAGTTGCACGTGGCTGTAGAATAATCGAAAAGAAGAGCGCAGGTCAAAATGCGAGTGTGTACCTGTTGGGACGTTAATATCCAAAGATTCCGGAGTGTTCGGCCTGATCAGGCAAAGACGCAAAGGTGAGGTCGGCAGTCGAGGAAGCTTATTAGGTGGGAGCTACAACAGGTACAAGTAGCCGGGTGGGTTTCGGGGGTGTTGGGTTGCAGCGCTAAAAAATGGCTGGCAGTGGGAGGTTGGGGGGCCGCTGCGGACCTACCGTGAGCCCACTTCTGCCACTGAGAGAGGGCGCCCAGGCCCACTGTGACCTGCTGGCATTGCCTGGTTTGGGTCCCCTGACAGCGCTAGCCTGCGCTGGGGTGCAGGCACCCTACAGTGGGGCTGCCAGCCTCACAGGGCCTTGTCACGCATGCTTGGCTCCCTCTGTTCGCTTCTTATTTGTCTCCTCTCACAGCCGGCCCCAAGCAACCAGATGCCCGCAAACAACCCGCCTCCTAGGCCACGGCACCACAAAAGCGGCGACAACAACAACGACCAGCCAAAGTTAACAATGTCGATAAGGTGGCGCAGCCATAGCTGGTCGCGTTAATCCGTCCTGATGCCCCAGATGCCCCAGATGCCCTCACGTGTCGCTGCGAGTTCGTTCTGATAGCCAAGATGCGATCAGCCTGAGCCACCGCCAGGCCTCGTCAGCTCTGAAACCTTGGAAATCTTGCTGGGACTGCCAAAATGGGGCTGAGGCACATCAGCCATCGTCAGGATGTGTTCTTTGCTCGACTTTCGGCTGTCACGCGATTGTCCAAGCAGCGTTCAGCTTCTCAAGCAGGTCGGCTGTTCAGTACGACAGGAAGCTGCAGACTTTGCCCGGCCACCTCTCTGATCGACCCTCGACTTCTTTCAAGGTCTGACGAGTCTTGTGTGGCCGAGTCCATGATGCTGGCACAGCTTTGTTGCCTTCCAGATGCGAAGCGCCACCACGATGCTCCAGCTTAGTCCCCGCAATAAATTAAAAAAACTAAAAGAACACCGGACACTGCGTCCGGAAGCAAGAGGTCAGCCTGATCCCCGCCGGCCACGCGAACGCCTTGTGCCTGACGATGACGGCTGCCTTTGTGTCTCTCCAGGTTTATTTCTGGAGTCGAACCGGGGCCAATGAACCATACTATCGGATCAGTTCGTCATGTGGGCTGTGAGATCTCGGGTGGACATGTCGCTGCTCGGCCCGCAGCCCGCACGTGTCACAGCAACGCCAATCGTGGATGACTCTGTGGTCTCGTCAGTCCGTGCTTGGAAGCTGACTGGATGGCTCAGCAACAGTGCAGTGGTCTTGCTGACGCTCTCACAATATGCCTACGAGCACGGTCATTCTTAGCATGGCTTTGTTTCGCTGTTGCTTGGTGACGAACCTACGCGCCAGCCAAAGCCTTTCAGCAAAAGTCCAGTGGCTCCGATGCTTCAATAACTAACGATGCACATTCTAGGGCCAACATGCCAAGAAACCTCAAGGCGGCTTTTGTCACGGAACAAAGCGATTGTTCTGTCTTTTGCTGCCCGAGGATCTATTTCTGAACAACACAGATTGTTTAGGTAGGTCTTGTCTCTGGTGTTGACCCTCGAGTCGTTCCTTGTACTTAGCATCGATTGCGTTTGAGCCTCAGAGTAATCGTTCTCGTAACCTTCAATGTCATTGTCCTTTGCCTTGCACCCTCTCTTGTAATCTTTTTGAGTCCGACACGATGACCATGGAACATATCCTCGCCTGCATTCTATGTCTTGTCCCAGTACGCGCATCGTGACAAGATTCTTTTCATTGCGGAGATTCAATGAATCAGACAAAGCTACTGTCTCCTTGAGGATGAAATGCCGATGTTGGATGAACATATAAACGGCGCGAGAATCCCGTCTAGACTTTATTTGCAACTTATCGAACATAACCGTCTACAGCATCACCTCCAAAGAAACACAAAGTTCACCGAGTATTCTCACCAACTTCCCTCGGACTTCACCATGGCGGACAGCGACATTAGGCGGGGCTCAAGAGTTTTCGAGAGCCTTCGTCTTGCGCTGTTGGACAAGCTTAGCACCCAGCCCCGAGAGGTCCAGTGGATTGCGTTTGAAATCATCCACCTTGATTCTTTTCTAGACGACCAGACTCTGTACTCTTTGATCTTTCTATACCCATACGCCTTTTTTGCGCTCATCAAGTTGCAAAAGCATCTCACTGGCACGCTTGATGAGCACGACGATATTGATTGTGAATGGGTGAGTATGGGTCTCGAAATCCGTCCCTTCCTGGTGGAACATTTGCAGAGGAATAGCCTTGGTGCCAACCGTGTCATGCACAGACTCTTTTCTGCGAGCTGTCAGTTGACAGAGGACGACGTGATGGACGATGCACCACTTATTCTCAGTCTTCGGCAAACGCCCACCTTTCGCCAACGCTTTGTCGCCCGTCTCAACACCCGTCTCTCCCAGCTGGAGCCCGTCCAGTGGCCCAGGCTTGCCAACGATAGCCTGGCTTTGAACTGCTTGGCGGAAGAGATCTTGTGCAACAATGCGTTCGTGACCGTGCCCAATCCTGGACAGCTGCGTGACACTCTTGACCGCCTACGCGAGGTCTATTCCTTTGCACGCTTTGACAGAAACAGGTTCTTGTCTAGGTTCGAGACTGACTTTCTCGAGAGATCCAGGCAGCTTCCCTTGGCTCTGCTTGAAGCTGGTCTAACAACTTTCAGTGAAACTCTCACCGCGAACAGCCATATCTGGGACATCTTCACTCGAGACCACTGGAACTGGCGTCCTGCCGCTGACGGCAACTGCCACAACCACCATCCTGAGCTGTCCTATCTCCGCGCCGAGGTTAGGCGGCTGCGCCTGGCCGGCTTCAATCCTATGCCGGGTGCTTCCTTTCGCGACTACATTTTTCAGCGACGTCCTGTGCTCCAGCTTCATATCGACTCGCCCATTGCATCTGTATATTTCAACCCTGATATTGATGTTGATGGTAATGCTCAGTTTCCAGGCTTCCAGAGCCAACCTCAAGAGTCTTCTTCTATGCCCTCCAACAACGATAACAACGTCAGCCGCAGCAGCAGGTGCCGCCGCAATCTATCAGCGCCGGCTCTTGATTTTGAAAATGCTTGCTTATTTTGCACGACTGAATTTGTACCTGCTGGTGCTGATCCAGACGATTCTCCACAGCTCGAGCCTAGGTTGACCTTTGCTTGTGGTCACTCGGTTGGACGGGTCTGCTGGGCTGCTTTTACTGCGGCCCGGCGCAGATGCCCTCTCTGCTCTGGTCCTGTTTGAGTATGCCATAGTCTCTGTTGATTATAGGCTATATTCCGCGACATTTTCGATGTGGTAATGGGTGAAGCATGGTGGGTGCACCTGATGAGAACAGCCGTAGATATACAAGTAAGTGCCCGAATAAACTCACTGTTTTTCCTATGCATATACCTTTTGAAACTTCCTGTGAAATCACAAATGTGAACTTTGTATCCTGATATTCAGCCAACACCTCGCCAGAGATATGAAGAAGTGTTTGCAGTTGTACTAACGCGTAGGTAAAATATATGCCTCCTTTGATATATCTGTCACGAATTGATACCAGTAAGCACGTGTAGAATACGAACTCGGTTCCTGTCTCAGCAGGGGGATCCGACAGTCAAAGTCCGAGCTGCCATACCAGCGTAAACGTTTACACTGACGCAGGGGGAAAACGCCCCAAGTGATAACCTGTCTGGGGGGGCTAAAGCTTCGGATTTCCTCTCTTCGCATGGATAGAGACCAGACTGACTTTCTCGCGCAGGTATTTAGCTCTTTTCCTTTCACCATCACCTCCTTGACATGAGAAAGATGGATATTTGTGTAATACCCATTTTTTATACCGTTTCCGAGTGTCCGTCGTGTGTTGTGTAACTGACTATTTACTCACTTGCCACTTCTCGGGCTGTATCATCAGCCCCCGTGAGCCCTAGAACGCTGTTCTCTTGCTTGTGCTCACTTTTTCAGTAGGTACATGCTCGCGTATGGATTGTGGCGGGCGTGACTGTTTTTCTCCTTCGGATCCGCGTGTTGGCGATACGGCTGGTCGGCTCAGCGCTTGGATTTGTGCTGAGAGTACTGAATGACGGGAAGGTAAGGGCAGTATAGTCTCTTTTGCTGCCTGCGATGTGGTGATGATCGAGATGCGTGCATCTCCTTCTTTTATGGTTGATGCAAGTACGCCAGAGAGTATTTGTGGCTTTTGACATGTTTGGGGCGTGTATGATACCTTGAATGCGAATGAGATTACTGATAACGGTTTCTATATACAGCTCTTGTTCTGCCTCGTCGTGATTCTGCTCACTCTTTCCAGCCATATTTTATGTTGTCCGATTTCCGTGTTGTCTCTACCTCACACAAGCAAACACCCCCAAAATCACACATCTTCAACCTGTTGCTCATCTCCAGGAAGAAAAACACCCAGAAATGGTCATCATACGCGCGCCGTACCCAACAATCGACAACCTGGCCATCTGGCCTGCCGGCCCTGTCATGGGTCCCTGGACGTATAGACCCATCACGATATCACAGGCCCTGCGCGACGAACATTGGAGACATGTGCTTGGGAGCAAGCATTTATTTCGGTGTTTTTATAGAATGTGTACGGAGTTTTTGGATAGTTGTGAGGTTTCAGAGGCAGAGGCTGGTGGGAAGGAGGGGTTTTGGGAAGGGGAGAGGAAAGCCTGGAGCAAAGCTTTCGAGGGCGCTGTGAAGAAGGTATGTTCTTCATTTGATTTTATCTTTGTATTATTGTTGATCTTCGTTGCCTTGTTTCCCTTTTGTACAGCGAATTACTTGGATCCAGCTTTCCTCACTCACCAGTTGCCCTTGATACTGTTGTCACAAGTCAAACATACAAAACTTACTCACTTCTGTGCCCCTTAGGTACAAAAGCACAAAGCAGATGATATCAGCCAAGTGCCTCTGTTCACAGAAAAGGTCCGCATGCTACATTGCTACATGGGCGGCGCGCCGCCGGGCGGACGTGATGTGCGGCTCACGGCGCGGTTCAAGTTCCGCTACGGGCGGACATTGAAGGCATTTGGGATCTTCGTGGAGGAGGAGGATTGGCTGGAATCGAGGCTGAAGCTGAGGCAGCAACCGTCGTTATCGTCATCGGTTTCGTCGACATCGCTGTCATTGGCATCTTCCTCTTCTTCATCGTCGATGAAGAATGATGGGATCTTCCCGGAGATTGTTCGAGCTGGTGCAGTAATGGTGCCGCCGGAGAGGCCTGGATGGGAGGCTCTGGAGGTGGAGCCGAGTTTGGAGATGCAGATGGACGTGGAGATGCAAGTGAAATCGCAAGTACAAGAACGACAACTACCGTTGGTCGGAGAACGATTGTCTTCGGTGTGTTCGTCGATCTCAGCAGCGGTGACGACAGCAACGACGGAGGAACCCAGAAAGACAGCGGAAGCAAAGCCAAATGCGGTTGAGTTGATTGATCAGGTCTTGGAAGATAATCATTCACGGCCTGTTGGGATACTCTTTCTAGGAGGATACGCCGAGACGGTGGAGGAAAGTCAGTCTGAGGTTACCGGTGATGGTGAGGTGGAGAAGGAAGAGAATGATGAACAGGATGAGGATTACGGTGACGAGATGGATACCGTCATCCACTTATGGGCACGTAAGAGCATCGTTTCGGGATTGGAGATTGGGAGGGTTGAGGAGATTCTGTTCTAGATTGGGGCGAGTGACTATGTGTTGACTTTGGAGTCATTCATTCGGTACTAATCATGGCGATTACAGCATTGGAGACCAAGGCTGAGAGGCGGTTCTACCAATTGCATTAATGAAGGAGCCTTAAGAGGCAAAAAAAAAAAGCAAAGTCGATATAGAGCGGATCGAGGAGACAAGACTGCAGCTTTTGACAAGCTCGACGTCAAAGTTAGGTCTATGTAGGCTGATATTGTCTCGGTGAACGCTTCAGCGAGACTGCGTCCATGGAAAGTATTTCCGCATTTTATGTGAAATAACACTACGTTTCTTATACATCGGCTATCCTCATCTGTGCATGCATACACTCACTTACGTATTGCGTAGGCTAATAGCAGAGGAGCATTAGACTTTTCATCCGGAACCGCAGCGGGTAAATACAACGAGCCACTCGTGGCAAAGTCCGCGAGCAATAGCGCATGGATCATTGCGTCTTCCCCGATTCCGGTTAATTCTTATATCCAAGGGTATTAGAAGTGACTGTGAGCTCAAGAGACTGACGCTCTTTCGCACCAGCGGAGGCTGGATGGCGAGAGCAAAGCAGAAAGGGCTTCGGATACGGTGGTAGCGTATATGTTCTCGCGATTCTTGGTCTCTGTTATAATATGCGACTGATGCCGCCTACAATCAGCAAATGATATTTGCAAGATCCAACTGGACGTCAAGCTTGGACGACCTCAACATGGCCTCCTCTACCGATAGCATGCGCATCGCGTTCTCAACACTAGTCGGCATTGCTTTCACAGGACTCGCCCAAGCCATTCCATACACCTCCACCAGAGATTCTCTCATCAAGTCAACATACTCCAACGCCAATACCTCACTCACACTACTTTACCAAAACAACCTTAATGCCTCGGACGACGCCAACCACATTGGCGCAATCCTGCTGGACCCCGCGTCGCCAACTACTGGCGCCGCACAGTGTGCTGCGCTGGGCGAATCCCTCGTGGCGATAGAATCCCTCGACGCCCACAGGTCCGACTTTGAGCACGCGTTGACGTACCTTGCTTATGCCGGCCTGGTGTCAGACGCGAGTGGTGATGGAGGTGCAAGTCAGGAGTATTATGTGCAGGAGGGGGTCCTGACTGTGACACCCAGCACCAACGGCTCCTCCTCCTACTCCTTTCACTTCGCCAAGTTCTACAGCAGCAGCTCCAAAGAGCAGAAAGCCCTTCCCATCCTTTGCACTCAGTCCAGCTCTCAAAACAGCGCCACAAACGCCATCGCCACCGCGCAAAACGAAGTGCGCATCCCTGCGCCAGACGACAACACCTTCGTAGGCTTCCGCAACCAGAAGTCGTTTCGCTTTTTGGGGATTCCCTATGCGAATCCGCTCAAGCGCTTCGAGTACTCGAGTGTATTCAATGCCACGGGCCAGACAATTGATGCGACGCAGTATGGGGCCTCGTGTGCGCAGGCTGGTGAAGCGGATTCGTCAGAAGACTGTTTGTTTTTGAATATCCAGACGCCGTATATCCCCAAAGCATGGTTTGGCAGTGGAAGTGGCAATAATGACTCAAAATTCGAAGCTAGCGATGACGTTCGAGAGCAAAAGCTGAAGCCAGTCATGTTTGGTATTCATGGAGGAGGATTCACCGGTGGTAATGGAGGGCCAACATCAGGGCTGGATGGCGGAAATATGGCTTCACGGGAGGATATCGTCTCGGTCCAGCTCAACTATCGACTTTCAACGCTGGGATTCCTGGCTATTCCTGGGACAGACATCAGAGGGAATTATGGCATAGGCGATCAAATCACAGCGCTCAGGGTGAGTTTGTGCTTCGAACCACACCACAGAACCAGAACGATCTACTAACTTGTACACTTTCCAGTGGATCAAAAAGAACATTGCCTCCTTTGGCGGCGATCCCAACAAAGTGACCATCATCGGCGAGTCCGCCGGCGCAGGCTCTGTCCGCGTTCTTCTTGGCTCCCCGCCCGTCATCCGCGAGAAGCTCATCTCAGGTGGCGTAGCACAGTCCAACCTTGGCGGCGGCGTAGCTCTCGGCCTGACAGGAGACTACGCTACTACTTACAGCACTTACTACACTATTGACCAGTCTTATGCCGTAGCAGGACAGCAAATCTTTGCGGCAGCTGGTTGCAATCAGTCGACAACCATCACCAGCATCCAAGACGAGGTTGCATGCCTCGCAGCCGTCAACGCATCCACCCTCGTCGACCTGCCCACCGTCGCCCGCTATGTCGTGCAAGACGGCACCATTGTCGACACAGAACAGCTCATCGTGACAAGCCGCAACGGAAGCCAAGCTTACGTGCCCATTATCTTCGGCACAACCGAGAATGACGGCGCCTCGTTCTGCCTCTTCCCAGAAGCCAACACAACCAGCGAAGTGGAAGGCATCGCCTACTCTCTGAGCATTACCGAGGCACAAGCCCAGCGAGTGGTCGATAGTGGTCTCTTCCCCTATTACGACTCGGGAAACCTGACCCTCGACACGTTCAACGTCTCGCAGCGCGTGGCGACAGATTTACAATTCCGCTGTATTGACGAAGCGACCGTGTACGCTGCGGCTGTCTCAGGTGCCTTTCCCACAGCCTTTTACTATAACCAGGACCGGACGTACGAAGGTTATGATCCTTTGGCGTTGGGTCCCAGTCTGAATGGTGGTGACGACGCGGAAGCGCCGTACTTCCGTCTCCACGGCAGCGATCTCGGATTCACATACGGGAACCAGGATCCTCTGAGAGATGAGCGGGATCTGGAGGCAAGCCAGCTTGTGAGCGGGTATTTTGCCTCTTTCACGAAAACCGGCTCGCCAAACCCTGATGAGAGGTACTTGGAGGCTCGTGGGTATGAGAGCACCCTTGCTGCGATCAGGGAGACGGGACTTTGGGAGGCTGTTTCTGATCAGAGAGCTAAGGATGTGCCGGTCGGGAAGCAGTTAGATTATCCTGCAGTGACGGTTGAGTTCCCAGACAGGAAGCAGTGTGGGTTCTTGAACTATTCGTTGGAGTATTATCTTGATGGGGGTATCTAGTGTTCTATTATTTGAGGGCCTGCAGTCGAATCAAGTTCCACACTAATCAGTGTAAGCGCTGAATTTCTTTAACTGGTTTGAATATTCGAGACCAGACTTTCGTCAATATAAAGAACTTTCGTATAAGATTTCGATGCGACTTCGAAGTCTGCCATGATCACAACTCCCGTATACTGCGCCCCTCCCTCAGAAACGCCATCAACTCTTCCATCTGAAGCGGCTCCGACTCCAGAATTCCACTGTTGCTGGTGTCTACATGCCATTTCTTATCTTGCGCACCATTATAAAACTGCAGAGAGTATGAGGGCGAGGAAGAAAGACGCTGCTGGAATCTCAACGTGCGCAGTCGTCGTGTCTTGTCTGCAGTGCTGAATTGTCTTTGTAGATTTGCCGTAGGTCGCTGTGTCAGAGGGAAAGAGTGCGGTCCTGCATCAGCTTGCGCTACCAAGACTGGCGAGGATGAGGTGTACGAGGAATGCGAGTCACTTGGCAGGTTGGCCACAGCGTCACTGCTTGAGAAAGGCAATGGGATTTTCTTTTCGGGGGATGTTTTTGAAAAGATGCTGCTGCTGCTGATGTGGCCTTGGAATTGAATGTGAAGAGTCTTTGAGTCTGTTGTAATAAAACGGATATCAAATGAGCGACTAGTCTTTAGAATGGAAGTGGTTTTGCTGAGCTTTGGGGCATAGCACCGAGAGCTCAAGTTGTGCGATTGGAATTTGGAGAGGAATTTGAGTCCAAGTGGTGCTCTTCGTTGCAACTCGGCATGGTTGACGTCTTGTCTACTTGGTGAAACCTCGGACTGTCCACTCCTTTGTCTTCCTAATATAGCGGGAGATGCTGTATGAGAATGCTCGTGACCGTCACGAAATTTATCGTTAGTATCATCGGCACCATCAATTGTATACCCGGTGCTAAAGGGGGATACAAGATCACCCAGGATCTTGCTGAGGCTAGCAACCGTTTGGCTGAGAAATTCCAGACGATTTTCTATGGCTTGTGCGGTTGCAGAATCAGAAAATAAGGCTGAAAAATCACCATCTCCGTCACAGCGAGGCCGAGCAGTGAGAATGATGAGCTTGGTCAAGGAAATACTCTCGGTACTCAGCCGGGCTTGTAAGTCTGGGATGTGGATAACGTGGAAAAGGATGCCGTCGCGGTTTGCCGAGTGAGTTTCTGAAGATAGTGATGGAGACATTTTAGTTTAGCTTCCCGCTGAAAAGCAGAAATGCTTTGGTGCTGATTGATGTTGATTTCAATGGATGTATAGTAATGAATAAAATGGTCTGATTAGGTATAATTTGGATAGATCGTTGTATATACGACGAGATATTAAGCCTTCGTAGTTGAGTTCCGAATTTGAGGAGCAGATTCCAGAGCTGGAAGAACTCAGATCCATGGAAGTCGACAGTCCCCGTTTGGGGTTTATTCATAATGTAAATGTAGTGTAGCAGGCTTTTTGAGCAGTGAACCAGTTTCATCACGGTAACATCCTTTGTGAAAACTAAGCATGACAATTGTTAGCAAGCGTTTCGCCTCATTTGCTGTGCGAGGCCAGTCCAATATACTCTTTGTTATGGCATCAACAATGCAATGCACCAAAGTGTAGACGCCCGTCTGATATTGCTAGATAATGTCTTTGGCTTACGCCACTGTTGTAGGGCGAGTGACCGTTGCGTCCTGGCTGCAAAATGTGTATACATGTCGACTACTTGTGGGAAGTTGTTGCACAATGACTATGTAGATGTATTGCTTTGCTCTATTCAGTCACGATTTCTACGTGTTTTCCACAAGCTGAAAGTGACACTTCAAATTTGACGGCGCCACAAGACCAACTTGTAGCAACCAAAGCGTAGTAAGCAGCCACTTGTCGCACCAACCGTACATCAAGCGAGACAGCTATGCTTCAGGAAAGATTTTATAGCAGTGTGGGTGTATAAGATTAGCTGATTTGGATATTTCTATTGTGGATTCTTGTAGAAGCAGTGCCAACCGGCTTCTGAAATGTGGGTATATGCTGATAATGCTATGTGCGAGAATGAAAGTGTGGACCAGAGGCTGAATATCAAGTGACCAGTCTACACCTGCTCCACGACTGTCTTGACCGCTATCGATCCGTAAGGAACCTCATCGCTAAGTATGCTCGACGTCTTCCTGACAAATGCGTAGTGTTCACCTGCGCAGGCCTGTTGCAGGAGACTTGGTACCACTCCTTGATCCGGGGACCCGCTGCGTTGTTGTTGCTGCTGCTGCTGCTGTTCTTGTGTGAATGGAAAATGATTGTATGGATGAAGATTCCCGTTTGATTGAGACGTGGTAGATGGGCGGTACACACTGCCCATCGCCATACCGACCCCACAGCTCCCATGTCCCTCACCATACGCCGGCTGGACCACCTCATAGCGCAGAGGCTGCTTGCTGCTACTGATGTTACGGTGGTGATAGTTTTTGCCATTGCTCGAAATAGCGTGGCTCACCAGCCCACCACTCGTGACCATCGTCCACCCGTGGTGATCGTGATCATAGAATCCGTCCGGCTGGTGCGGCCCATTCGCGTCATACTTACGCTCGCCACGCCGGTGCTGCGACGAGAATGTATCGTTCGCGTTGTTGGCGTTGGTGGCATAGTTGTATTTTCTGAACGCGCCAAAACCGATACTGGCGCGATTCGTCCCTCGGCCGCCCGTGCTGCTTCTCAGTTTGCTCGCTGACTTGGCGGTGCTGTCGCCCTTGGATGACAGGACGGACCAGATGCGGTCCCCAATATGCGAGACGACAGGGCCCCAGGCTGGGATGGAGGCACAAATGAGGCAGAGGTCGACCTCGAGGACGGACCAGAGGTAGGCGTAGGCTTCGGCTCCTGTAATGTGACGGTCAGCAGCTAGGTCGTTTTTCTTGTTCTCGTGGCATGATAGTGAGCACTACAGTGCAAGGTAAAATACTGAATACACTGACTTGCTACAACAGCATCGCTAGCCCCTGTCTCGTCCGCTCTCTCGAGCATACAGAACCACGTCATGCGCACAGAGGCAGCGGATATAGTCGCAGCGCCAATGAGAAACACGGCGACCAAGCTGGCGCGCTTGAACCGCGGCAGATGGAGGTGCATGACCTGGTAGACAGCAATAACGAGAATGGCCCCGTCCGTGATGATATTGGGGATTCCAAAGCCGGAAAAGAACTGCTCGCCGTTGATGCACGTTCCAGCAATGGACGGGTCAAACACTTTGGCGACAGGATGGCACTTCACCACGTTGATGACGATGAGCGTGAGGCCCCAGCCGACCGTCAGAGCCCCGAGGACGAGGTATGACCAGCGGCCTCGCTTCGTTGGGAACAGACGCCAGTGTGTGCAGAGGATGCTGGCTTTGGAGAGCATGACCGTGACTGCGTAGACGATCTCGCAGGCAAATTCAATCTGTGGCAAGGCCAATGTTAGCCAGGGCTTTCGGACGAATACAGCTAATTGTGTCTTGTATGTACTAAGCTCAAAATGAAGATGAGCAAGAGGAAAAGGGAAGTCTTGCCCTGGCCATATAACGGATATGGTCGCCATCTGTGTTGTTTGCTGAGTTGCCGAGGCCTCCCTTGACTACGAACGCCATCGTAGTCCCATATAGTGCACAGCATAGGGACTACAGAGCGGATAGAAGTTAGTCGTGGACTCTCTACCAAGTAGGATCAGGCCTGTGCTTTTGAGGATATGTTCAAACGTACAAATGCCGCAATGGCCAGCCAGTCATCGATGCTGAGATGGCCATGGCGTCTCCAAACAACCAACGTCCTGAGTATTATCACAACAGTGACCAAGGCGATCATGGGACTCAGGGTCTCAACAACCATGGGTCCATAGTTGACATAGGCCTCGTCCACTGCATTGGACGACGACATTTTGCCAATTGCGGCGGCGGATCTCAAACTCGAGTCGAAGGACTAACACACAACATTGAATGGCACGTGGGAAACGCGTGAGATGCACGGAGAGCTAACTCTTCCTTTCCAGAACCAAGAGGTAATGGGGGAACACAATGACTTATTTGGGCCCCCACCAACGCTTCCGTCAGACCCTAGAACACACGAAAGGATTCACTTGCATTTGTGGAGGGTGGTATGTAAGACGCAAGCCTCGGGTTGACGATAGTGATCACTACACACTTTACCTGGGTACATAAGTCGGCGAGTCGACAAAAAGGCCCCCAGGCTAGCTAACAGCGCCACGCGAGATCCATTGACAAGGACTCTGAATGCATACGTGCTCCACTCGAGATGCACTTACTCGCTCGCAACAAGGAAGATCAACCTTCACAATTCCCAAAGCTTAGCCCGATGTTTCATTCTTACAGACGGTCCTGTATGCATGTCAGCGAGTAAAGCGTAGTGGTTGATCCTCAATCTGTTTCCCAAAGCGAGACTACACTCGGAGGCCTGGCGAGATAAACGTTCACTTAGACGGATAAGCACCGATCCTGCAATCGTCACCATGGATGCAGCGAATGGCCGCGGAATCTATCACTACCAAGCTCACTTTGCCCAGTCACATACATCGGAAATGTTATTTCCTTCTAGGATACGGCTCCCTCCGTCTCGCTCCCTGGCTCCCATGTGCCGAATCATGTCCTTCGGCCAGGATTGCGGGAAGGAAATCGTCGTCGTCTCGAGGGCAAAAACCAGAGCACTATTTATATCCTTTTGCGTGCAAACCCGGCTTTCCCATTCAGCTGATCAATTAGGCTGCCTTCATTGCTGGTAGCTTCCCCGTCAGATGCGATTTTGCTGTCTCAATTACAGGGAGAAATAACGGAACGAATCCGTTATCGCAAGTTTTGAACAAAGCAGTTGACCGCCTCGCTGTACGTGGGAGATTGCCACGTACTTCTCGCGTCTACCATGTCACGATCGAAATTTGAAGTGCCATTGTGTTAATTACGCGAGATATATGGTTTACTTGGCAGCGATGCCAACGCTGGCAATGTCGCATTACCTCATTATTGATATCATTTATACTTTTTCATCGGTAGTCATAAGGTTCAGTCATATTGATAGCTTTGATATGTTATTAAACTCAGATGTTTTCTTACTAAAGACGCTGAATCCCCCCTATGCCTTGGTCACTGTTACGCAGCATGATGCAAATGAAAACCACAGAATACCACCATTCGAAGGTCCACGAGGTCCACGCCACATGACGAAAACGGATTGTTAGCAGTGTACATACTGGAAGCCATTGAGGTGCTATGGCTGTGCAGATTCTGCTTCAGAAGACCTTGGGAGGAGAGCAAGCATCTTGCAGGGAGCATGGAAGTATGAGGGGCTTGGACAATAACAGAGTAAAGACAAATGGAATTAATGTTTCGAGGGTATTGTCAACCAATGAACGCCGTTTCTCAAGCCCAAATCCTACGTTTCAGCAACTCCACCAAAGTCGCAACAAGAATTAATACAAGGATACCACTCAAATTCTGTTCGCATCCATTGTCGGAGGATGCGTCAGTGCAAGCGTCTCCTCAGATGAACTCGTCTCGGTTCTGCCCACACGCGGCATGGTGGCAGTGGGCCTCACATGCTCGTCCTCTGCCGGCATCCACGGAAACACATGTGTGATTCTTCGGCCAGTGGCAGGTCTCTCGACGTGCTCTTGCGGTTGCTCGTCTCTGTCATCCTTGCTATACGTCGAGGACCAATCGTTATCGTCATCCGCCTCCGAGCCCTTCTTCCCATGAGCCTTCCACGACGACTGTCTCGAGTCCATACCCTTCGTTGGCGTTGTACACCCGGATCCAATAGCTGTAGGCGAGCTCGATCTCGAACCACCGCGACTCAATGGACTGACAGGGACATGCTCAAAGTCCGCCGCGCCAGCACGCGTGCGGTGGTCCACGTAATCAGCGCCAGGGAGCGGGCCTGCGCTCACAACAGCATGCCGCAAGGCCATGTCGCGCTCAAATTCGGCCTCGTCATCTTCGTCGCCAATGAGGAATTGCGGCGAGGTGACGAGTGGGAGGCCGCCAAGCGGTGAGCGGGCGGGACCGTGGATGGTTTGGGCGTTGTAACTGGACATGTTGGCGCTTGTCTCGTAGCCGTCGACGTTGACGACGCGGAGGACGCGTTTGTTGTTCTCTGGCTCGTTGGGGTAGGCGACGCTGTTACTACCGTACCAGGAGAAGCGACCGTCTCGAGAGCCGGAAGATGAAGTGGAACTTGTGGTTCCTTTCTTCCAGGCGCCGAGGTTGAGGCACCCCTGGCCGTCGTCATTGTCGGCCTTCTTTTCGTTCAGTGTGCTAGTTTTGGAGGACGAGGAGATGGTGGTGACCGTGGTGTTGGTCGGCTGAAGGGCGTCTGCAGCGCCATCATTGATTCGGATGGTGGGATCGTGTCGGCTGCGTTTGGTGCAAAGAATCGTCTCACAGGCGCCGCCGAGGCAGCAGAGCAGCAGGACACCGACAAAGATACCAATGGATAGGCCAATGACTTGTGCATTGGACATGTGGACTTTTGATCCATTGGGCTTGGCGTCGATGTCCTGGATCTCATCGACGATGCCAATGGGTCGTGGGCCGGGTTTGGGGAGGCACCGGGCTGGAGAGACTGCTAAGATTGAGAAGACCAGAGCCGTAAGAGCGGTGGTGGTGGACATTGTGATTTTTGGAAGGTCTGGCAGACACTGTGGTGATTCTGTTTGTTATTTGTTGTTAAATGGACGGCCTCGTACTTCCTGAGCGTGATCAATGGGGTTGAGCAACAGATCATGAACGGACGGGCGCCACAGGCACTCGTATGAATGGAATAAAGCACAGAGAAGCCCAGTCTCGGGCAACAACAAGCGCATCCAAAGCCCAGGGACGGCGCAGGTTGTGAATCAATGTTGACAAATGCTATCGAGGCAAGCGCTTCAATTGATATCCAGAACTGGGAAGCGGATCGAGAGTCATTATACTGCTCTGGCCCCTCAGCAACAACTTGTCGACAAGCACCTGGCCAAGCAGCTGACAATGGACTCGACGGTCTCTTGAGGCCCGTTCTCGGCCCAGAGTCAGAGAGGCCTGTTTGCACCATGATGACATGGTTGGGCGTCCGTGACCACTTGACCACAGCAGCGACGTGATGTGCTCGCCCATGGCCCATAGCAATTGCTGGCCCGATGCTCATGGCGACCAGTCCCGCCGGGCTGGGCTGCGATTGTCTGCCCCGGGCCTGGCCAGTAAAATGCTTGGATATGAGTTATCAGGCTCTGTACAATATCGTACGCCGGGTTTGCTGACGGGCGGCCACATGGGTGACGACGGGGTCTTTGCTGACCATGGACCGGAAAGGTAGGGACTCGAGACTTGTTGACTTGGGGCCTGCTGGGCCTCGATGAAGGGCGAAACAATAGCCTTTCTCATTTCTTAAGCTCGTTTGGGTCTGTGTGGGTGATTAGGAGGCCTTGATAGCCTTGAATCTGTCCATCAGTTTATGGTTTGGACGTGCTGCTGTCGCGGACCTGCATTATGTTCGCGCGGGACATGGCAAGTGGTGCAATCCTTCTGGACTGTTGTGCTGACAGCATCTGTATCTTGAACCATTCTTTTGAAGAAGGCCTGGCACTGAAGCACTACTTGATGCGTGAATACGACCTGGACTTGATGTCGATCGATGAGATTAGAAGTCCACAGATTTTCTGGCAAGCCCAAACTGTTTTCACACACACACACACACACACACACACACACACACGTTTCTCTTGCTCGCTGCGAAACGTCGAAAAAGTGGCTGTGCCTTTTGAGGTCCAAACGCCAATTCATTATGAGTTCACTGCAGTAGTAGGTCGTGTAGGTCGTGTAGGTCGTATATTCAAAATCAAGAGCAGCAGGTCTGCCGACCCCAGCGTAGTCAAAACCATCAAGACCCCCATCAACAAACACCGTAAGAGGTTGAGCCACCACGCACCACTTTCGGGACCTGGGCCCTGGCGGGGGATCTGCTCCGATCGTACATGATGTCCAAAGGAGTGTGTGATCGTCTCGAACACTGTTACACCCTCTTTAAGCCTCGGCAGCTGCTGACGGGCAATCGGCGGGGAACTTTGACAGCCGCTGCCAGGGCGGTCCGAGTGCATGCTGTAGAGGGTGCCAGGGCCGAGATGGTGGTCCCTCGGCGTGTGGTCATCGATCAACAGCATGTGAAGAACAAATGGTAATCTTTGTGGTGAGAAGCCAAGTTGCGAAATCCAACACAACAATCGCAGCAGACTGGGCATCTCAAGAACATCACGGCTATCTCTTGGATGAAAATACAGTCTAGACTTGTTTGGCAACCGCGCGCATCTCGCGGCTAGACACACTCGCATCTCTTCATGCGAGCATTCCACAAACACATTGGTCAGATCCTCCACCAATAGATCTGGCCCGAGCTGCTAGCTTCCCTCTTCCGACACAAGAAAGCTCCGTTGGCTTGGCGGGCACGTGGGCGAGGGAGATCAGATTGTGTGAGTTGTTCTATCGCGAGTCTCCACTGCGGCATGCAGTGCTCGTCCAGCCATCGTGGGGTTTACTTGGGTGACACACTCCGCGGAGGGTCCCTTTGCAAGCCGGCGTCCTTGAATGGCGCAAATGCATAGCGTGGTAGCGAGCGTGGCATGGTCTTGGACTTTGTTGAAAGACGACAACAGCCTCGAGTGGGAACTCTTGTACCACTGGACAGCGCTTCCAGCCCTGCGGAAAGCCTGTCGACACACGTGGGTGCACTCGAGTGGCACCGGAGAGCTGCCGGGGGAAAAGAACAGTGTACGATATCCTCCACGCTCCGTTTGACCAGAGTTGCTTCATGATCGTGTCTTAGAGAAACACCGGACACATGCTTCGTCCGATGGTCGTCTTTCTCCCTTGTATTGTCTAACATAACACCTTTGTCGATCTTGTGACGACGTCTTGGGGCGAGAACTATAGATTTTCTGTTGTGTGTCACCGCCAGATAGCAAATCGGCGCACAAAACTCCCACCCCCGAGACACACTGAAAGATGCCTGTAAAAAGCCCACTGAAAGATGATTGTCTCGTTTTGGTCCTCGTGGCCAGTCAGCTGCGGATCAGCAATGGCGGGCTGCTAAGGGTCGTTGAAACACCGCCAGCTTGTCAGTTTCAGACTGGATGGGGGGGGGGGGACTATCTGACTGTCAGACTGTCAGATGCGATTTTGTTTCGTGGCCCAGAGCAGGCAGTGCGCTAGCATGCCAATAGAATAGAAGAGAATCATTCTGGAGTTGTCACAAAGTGAATCAAGTATGATTTAGCATCGAGTAGAACAGTGCTTCTGACAACCTGGACTGGGTTCCAGGACTGCTATCAATCCAAGTTGTCAGGTTTGCAAGCTGCTGCACTCATGCCAAAACACGGGCATGATGAGCAAATAGCCCCGAGAGCAGTCGTCGTCAGCTCGTGCAGCAGAGCTGAGATGTTCGCAAGCAACTTCTGTGGTGCTCACCCATCTTTCACGCACTTGGATCCATCCACAGAATCAAAAGGCCCGAGTGGCACTTGGAGCGGCGAGATGCTGCAGTGCTCTTGTCCGGCGCTGTGGCACGGTGCGTGTATACGAACGACTTCTACTTGGTTGCTCTCTCCACTGATATCCGTGGAGCTAAAGAGAGGGCCTTGCAGTAGATGGCTGTAGTGGCGCGAGTAAGTGGCCAGCTTTGTTTTGTGGGTGGAATCCGTAGAGCCTGGTGAGTTTGATTTTTGATGCCAGTAGCAGTAGTAGCTTCAGTAGCACAACGACTAGTGGAAATCTCATAGCACTCGCTCTCCTGGGCCTGACTTGGTTGTCGTGCTGAACACTTGGGCCTGCTCTGTAGGGCTTCCAGAGGTCTGTTGCACCAGCTGTGTTGGAAGAAGAACATGCTTCACGCAGGGCAGCCTGGACTAGACTGCTGAAGTGGATTTGCACACAGGCTCGCCCACATGGCATTATCAGTGATCCATTGCCCAGACTAACCCGTCTAGACCGTCGAGGTCGGCCACAAAGTGTGAGTGGTCTCGGTACCTTGTCCGTGGTGGCGTTTCTTTGTGTGTTGGCGATCCAGACCTGCCGTCATGCAAGGCCAAGTGACACTGTGAGGACAATATGGCCCTCTTTCTACCATGTACTCTACTGCTGGGAAGCACGGTCCGGCTGGTGCAGCTGCATGGGGCAGTAGGCCGGGCGGGCCATGGAGGAAATAGTCGATACGGAAGCTGACGACCGACCGTCAAAGTCAGCTGTGTTCGATAGCGCAACGAATCATTGCATGAATTTGCCGAAGACGAGGGTGGTGGGTGGCTGGTCGAGAGGGAGGGAGGGAGAGTTGATGCAGGCTTGCAAACTGCAACGGAGCAACGAGGTAAACGCAGGGCCACTTGCAAGGCAAAAAGCCAGGCAGAGGACAGACAGGCGAACGATGCTGAGTGCCTTGCTGCTACCACCAGCCGCTTTGGGGAATCGTCCAGGGTATGCAAGAGAGGAGGTGGTATCGGGGGCCGAATCCAGGTTGAGACGTTTGGATTTGGTGTCCTAGAAGCACGGCTAGTTTCCCCCGCAGCTGATCAGAGCCCAGGGCCATTACACGCACTTCTCTCCTCGGCTTTCTCGTCTTTGGGAAGCGAGAGCTTGACTGTCGATGGTGTGCGTGTGGTGTGTCTGCGTAAGTAGCCAATGCAATGTTCAGCAGATATCGAAGCATCCTTTTGGCAGTGCAGATACTCTAAAGCCGCTCTGCGTGTAGCAGCAGCATGACAAGCATGGTATACTCCCCTCTTCACGAGTGATAGCCTTCCTGCTGGTGGCTTCATTGCTGACGGAGGCTGACACGCAACAGATCGCCAGCCTTGTCTCGCAGACACGTACTCTGCACTCGCGAGCAAGGAAGTATCACTCGCCTATTCCAGACAGACTGTCCGCCAAGGGATGAGGTTTTGGACTGCAAGAAGATGCGAAGATGCAACACGCCAGTGCCGCCGCCCTTGCGGCCCGGAGCAGCACTCCTTGCATTTGGTCTGGGCGTTTTCCTTCTTTGCCTTGCCACCCGTTGCCCCCCTCATGCACGCTTTGGAAGACCCTGGAACGACTTCACACTTTTTGACACGCAAGTTCTTGTCGATCCAACGTCTCGGCATCTGGTGTTGCGCTTTCTTTTCTTTTTTCCCCCCTTTTTTTTTGGGGGGGGGGGGTTTCTCTCAAGCAAAAGCACAGAGGTAGACTGCGCAGCTGTCAAAGGAGCAGTGTACTTTCTTTTTCCATTTGTACATGTCTACTGTACGGATAACACGATGAAAATGGGAATCAAGTACAGTATGATCTACTTTGTGGCTTGACCTGGCGATTACTGTGTTTGTCCATGTTTTGATATCCATAGTTCCCATAGTACTAGTCCCATATGTGCCATGCAGGTGTGAGTGGGCAAAGCGCAGTAGGGGTACACCGTAGTGGATGCCACTGCGACTCTACCGTGGGCACGTGTGGGTACGCATTCCGTACATGAACTCTGCATCGGTACTACTGTCCTCGGCGGTGATGGTGGTGTGTAGGTGCTATGTATGGGATGCTTTCTTTATCCCACTCGAGATCAGATCGGCCTCGGAGGGAGCACTGTTGTATACCTGGGATGTGTACTCTCTCTGTGGATCAAAAAGGCTGCCACATCCCCCTCTCTTTTCTCTGTCGGGTTTGTCCATCTGTCTGGTTCTGGGACTGATTTTCTGACCTGACTGGCTTGGTGGGTGACAAGTTAAGAGTCCCACTCTCGTTTTTATTTTTGTGCAGACAGCGATTCGTTCATGTCGTCCTTCGTTCTCGGCCAGCGCCTCTCCGAGGACGACAAGTGATGCGATCAACCGAACACGACGCCGCGTGAAAACACATCAATAGATTGGGACACAGCCCCTGCTGGATAAGGATTCAAGACGAGCGCTGCTCGTGACGGAGGTAGTCTCGATTGCAAATATGGAGTTCATGTATGGAACACACACACACACACACACACACACACACACACACACACACACACACACACACACATACACACATATATATATATATATATATGGCCCTTTTCTGCATCTCCTTTGCCTTTCAAGATGGCAACGATGATATCTTCGTTGCCGTGCCCAAGAAAGAAAAAAAGAAGAAAAAAAAAGTAAACCCACACTCACCCATGGCCCACGCCCAGATCCATCAGCACAAGCTGCTTCGCAGCCAACAACGCCGTCAGCAAAACCACGCCGGCCATCCGCCTCTTTATCCGCGAGGTCCGCGAAGCCCGACCCGAACTCGACGCAGCCCTGGCTGAGATGCACTCGCTCGACGGCGTGCTCGACATTCTCAAGGACGATGCCGCGTCCTTCCCCCTCGACTTGGCGCGGCGCACTCCGGCGCTGCTCGAGCACTGCACCGCCATCATCAACCAGATGGAGGGCTACATGCACGTGTGCAATGCAGAGAGCCTGACGGCGCGCGAAAAGAAGTTCCGCTGGCTGGCGATCCGAGGCGATCTGGACAAGCTGCGGTTGACGCTGGAAGGGTACAAGTCGATTCTGGCCGTGGTGACTGATTTGGTGGCCTTGTGCGTCTATTTCCGGTCCTCCTCTTGCTTCTTCTCCTCCTTCTTCTCCTTCTTCTCCTTCTTCTCCTTCTTCTCCTTCTTCTCCTTCTTCTTCTCCTTCTTCTCCTTCTTCTCCTTCTCATTGCCATTTGTATTGTGGATCGTCCACTTGGTCGTCCGTTATTCTAGCGTCTCGCACTACAAACAAACTACACTTGTCGTTCGTAATCAAATAGACACAAGTCCCCCCCCCCATTCGACATCCCACTAATAACCAAGTCAGGACCCGGAAATCTTCACCCACCAACGACGCCACGCTCCCGGCTAGCGGTTCCGAGAGCCAATCCTCAGCCGCACAAGATGGAGGACAAGACGCAGCAGGAGGCGGACAAGGAGGAGCAGAGGGGAGCGTCAACCAGGAGGACATGCAACACGAGCTGACACATGTCATGGCCGACATGGGCAGTCTGCGTGGCCGTCTGCAGGGCGATTTCCGCTCCAACTATGCCGTCTCCGACCTCGAAAGCTACCTCGATGCCATGTTGCTGCAGGCCACCCATCTCAGCTACCAGATTGGAAGGCAGAGAGGCGATATCGACAGTCATGGCGAGCGCAACAAGGACAAGATGGCGCAGCACGAGCAGCAGCGTCCGCAGTACACATTCCTCCACGACGACGACGACGAGGAGCACAGCATCCGCCACAGAGAAGACCAGCCGCTGGAGCCGCCCAAAACACCACAGATTCCTCGCAGGGCAGCCCGTCGCAGCGAGGACATCCGGGACAAGGACAAGCACGGCGCCTCGCCACGGTCCAACTCATCTTCGCTGGGAGATGAGCCCGACAGCGCCATCGACATCAACGACAGCTCGTCGTTGCCGTACCACCGCTCGCCAGGGGAAGCCGGCAGCTCGCGCTCTTCAGAGAGAGACCAGGATCGCGATCTCATTGCCTTGCATTCCTCGTCATCACCGCCATCTGTCGTCCACCCTCCGCTCCCAATCGTGGAGATTGACGAGTTGCTCGACGAACTCAACCGCCATCCTGCTACGCGAGCACCGACGCCGCCACCGAGAGCCAGAGCAAGGAACAACAGCCTTGCCTTGAGAGATGGGCCTTCTTTGTCTGTTGTGAATGCGAGTTCACAGCAGCAGCAACAGCAACAGCACCAGGATACCGCCACAGAGAATGCCTTCTCTTCAGCTGCGACTCTCGCAGTCCCACGACCACCCTCGGTAGCACGCAGCCTGAGCGAGTACAGCACCGCTCTGCACGACCCAGAGGACACGAGCTCGGGGATTCTCGCGCCCGAACGCAGATCCTCGTACCGTCGCAGCCGCTCCGGATTGGACGACGAGGAAGACGACGGCGATGCAGTCTCGACGCTGGGAGATCTGATGGGGATTCGACCGCCTTTCAAACAGCGCGAGCTGACTACCTCGTCGGCCTCGTCCTTTTCCTCCTCTTATTCCACCGCCCCGACTCCGAGAATGGCTCCAACGTCACGGGGCTACGACCTGTCCCGCAACCAGGCAGTCATCACCACGACTATTGTAGGCGGACCAGCTGCGGCGAACACATCCACCACGGCAACTGGATTTCCGCCACGCAAGTCCTCGATAACGATGGGCAGCATCACGTCTCGTCCTTCGTCTTCTTCCTCAGCGGTACACAGGCCAGCTCCAGCTCCTTCTGAGCCTCCAACAACAACAACAACGACGACGACGACGACGAGCTCACGACCGCCGTCCGCGCATGCAAGCCGTCTGGGACGAAGCACCAGCAGGCTCTTTGGGCGCAAGAGCTCCTTCAGCATCCCAGCTCGTCCCACTCGTCCAGCATCCTCCAGCGCACTCCGCGATCACGCCCTGGGTTCGAACAGTGTCGTACCAGGCAGCGCCACCACCGCAGCTCTTCCACAGCAGCAGCAGCAGCAGCAGCACGCATCCAAGCCCTCGACCGACACGACAATCACCAACCCCTCGTCCACCTGCCATCCCTCAGCGCCCGCGTCGTCCGCAGCAGGCAGCGTGCGCAGCACGGGCTCGCGCCTCTCCACCGTCTTCTCGCGCGTCAGCTTCTGGCGTCCTCGAAACTCGAACCAAGTCAACAGCGCGGCGTCCGCCAACCTCGCAGACGAAGACCTCGAACCCGACGACATCTTTGGCGTGTCGCTCAAGAAGTCCATGCAAATCGCCTCGGCTTCCGTGCGCACCCACCACGACGGCTCCAAGTCGTCGTCGCGGCGCGACTTTCCGCGCTGCGTGCTCCTTTGTGTCTCCTTCATCAAGAACAACGGCGGCGTGCGCGCGCCGAACCTGTTTGGCGGCGACTACACGATTGGAGGCGGCCGAAGCAGTTCCAGCATGGTGCGCGTGGCCGCGCTCCGAGAAGCGTTCAGCACGGCACCGCACTATGGCGAGGGAAACATCGATTGGGCTGCGCACGACGTCTACGATGCGGCTGAGCTGATTGTGTTGTTCCTGCAGCAGCTGCGCAAGCCCCTGATCACCGAGACGGTCGCGAAGCGGTGGATTGCCATGTCGAGGCAGGCCACGCTGCCTGGCTCGATGGGCGCCCGGCTCGATTCCTGCATTGACTTCTGGGACGAAGCGCTGCTGGGTGTCCGCGGCGCCGCGAGGAGTCTCTTCAAGCTCTTGCTCAACCTGTGGGGCGATGTGGCCGATGCGGCCGAGGTCAACGACATGACGGCCGAGAGACTGGCTGCGCGGCTGTTGAATCCGCTGATGCACTTGCCCGCTGGCAACTACACGACGGACTACATGCTGGGGCTGGCGTTCTTGATCCGCAAGAGGAGCGAGTATGCGATCATGTTGAGGGAAGGGAGGCATAGTCACGCGGCTTTCTAAACGGACGGTTGTGGCGGTGATGGTTTTTTAGTGGTTTTTTGGTGAACTTTTTTCTTCTTCTTTCTTTTCTTCTTCTTCTTCTTCTTTCTTTCTTTCTTTTGGATGCGAATTCTAGTTGTCCTGCTTCTTTTCTGTCACTTTGGTCCACTATTCTTCTCAAGCGGTTGCTTTGATTCTGGAATCATCATGAGAAACACAAAAAAGATACCCACTCTCTCCCTGCTACGGTCTGAATATACATACTATAATGAATTCTACAAGTCTGTCTTGACTACTTTTCTGCATAGACGCCTGAGCGCACAATTATAGGAACCTGATGTCGAGTTGTACAGCCTCATCATCACTTACAAGATTCTCTTGACGATACCATCCATGCCCACAGCACCGAGTTCTGCTCACACTGTCCGCAGTGCCTTGCGATGGCCAGCGACCGCGCTGAGGCCAGCCCACTATTGCAACTGGCGACCTGCCTGAAGGAGAATGTCGACACTGCACTTCCAGGGGCCGCGGACGCCTGAGCCGGCCGCCGAGCAGGCCCGCTGCTTAGGCCCAGATAGGCTGGTGGAGGCGCGGCTGCAGGGCAGCGTTTCAGGGAAAACGGCGCGTTGTACGGGGCCTTTTAGTTGGGCTGAGCTTGCTAGTGACCCTGTTCATGTGGGGAATTGTGCCAGAGGAGGGAGAACGAGGACAGGGTCGACTTGTGCTTGGGGTTACTGCTGGTTGGTGATTGAAACACACGAATACAGTTCGTGATTCAGTTGACGTTGGACAGACTTAGGTTGCGACTTGGACGTTGAGGACAGCGGCTGTGTGGCAGGCTTGATCATGAACGATGAGACTGTCCTTGATGTGATGCTGCTGCTGATTTGATGCCGAGCCAATCCACCAAACTTTTTCATGTGACACTGAATGCTCGCCCAAGCATCGTAAACAAGCCCAGCTTTCTCTCCCCTCCTCCTCCTCCTTTTCGCGAGAGGTCCCAAACCACCCAACAGCCGCCACCGTACCAGCCTTACACAACCTCTTCACAGTCGACAATGGCGTCTTCTTCGTCGTCCTCCCACCTCCTAGGCACAGCAGCAACCGCCTTGGCCGTCCCAGCAGCCGTGTACCTCCTTGCCAAGCTCCACAGCAACCGCACCGCCCGCCGTCGCCGGCGTAAGCTCCTCCCCGCCACCACCGAGCGCGTGCTCATCCTCGGCGCATCCAGCGGCGTCGGCCACGCGCTTGCGAAGCGGTACGCTCAGCGTGGCGCGCGCGTGTGTGTCGTCGGCCGCCGCAAGGACAAGATCCAGGCGCTGGAGGAAGAGTGCATTGCCGTTGCCGCTGCTGCTGCTGCTGCCGCCGACGCTGCCAGTGGAGGAGCAGGAGCAGGAGCAGGAGCAGGAGCAGGAGCAGGAGCAGGAGCAGGAGCAGGAGCAGGACCGTCGTGTCTCGGCCAAGTGGCTGATATCACAGTCGTCGAGGACCTGGTGCGTGTGCGCGAGGCGATCGACAGAGCCTGGGGAGGGCTCGACACGATCCATGTCGTGGCGGGTGTTTCTGCGCTGCAGCCGTTGATGGCGCTGGCAGGTGTGGGCGTAGGCGTGGCTGGAAGTGAAGGTGATGGTGAAAGCGAACGTGAAAGCGGCCGTGATGCAAGCGGCGAGGGGATCCAGACGGCTGTTGATATTGCTGGGCGGGCCGTGCAAGGGAATTTCACAGGGCCGCTTGTTGCTGCTCTTACATTTGTACGTGGAGACTGGCTGTGTCTCTTTTTTGTGTTCTTTTTCTTTTTCTTTTTCTTTTTTCTTTTCTTTTTTTTCTTTTCTCTCGAGATGGTCTTCTTGATTGCTCTCGAGAGATCTGGTCCCATGTCTTTTGGCATCAGCCGAGAAACCTGGCCACTGTACTGACACAACGTCGTAGATCCCCATGCTAGAGCGCACGTCTCGGTCCCCTTCCATCCTGCTCGTGTCCTCCCTCGCAGCGCTCATCCCAGCACCGACCCGCGCGCTGTACGCCGCCACCAAAGCCGCGTCGTTGCTCCTGTACCAGGCCCTGGCCATCGAACACCGCCGCGTCGCCTTCACCTTCATGATCCCCAGCACGATCGAGGGCAGCTTCCGCGCGTCGGCCGTGGATGCTGGTCCCGTGCGCGAGGCGGACCCGAACAAGCAAGGCTTGAAGACGGGCTGGGTGGCGGACCGGTGCGTGGCTGCGGTGGATGGTGGGGAAAAGGGCAATGTGGTTGTTCCATGGTGGCCCAATGCGCTGGGGCATCATTTGTACTATTTTTGGCCTTCGTTTGTGGAGGCCAAGGCGGCGAGGAAGTATAATTTCGACTGAGTGTGGTGGAGTGGTGGGAGGAAAACGTGACGGGAAATGAGACGTTGGTGTGTTGTAGGAGACTCTGGCCTTGGTCTCTGTGACTCGAGCAATGTCGTCGAGAGCAGGAGAAGGGAGTGATCAGAGTTGAGCCTTGGCCAGTTACTTGCAGACGAATGGGAATGACGAGAGAGCCGTAGTGTGTGAGGAAGTAATAACATGACACCAAGGCCGATATGTTCGTCTGTCTGTCTGTCTGTCCTCATCAGCAAGAAGAAGACGTCGAGTTGCACATTTGCGTATACAAGACCCAAGAGCATTGGTTGAACCCAATGTATGAAGCTCAGCTCTGGGCCTGTGAGAAGCGCTCTGAATTTCTTCTCTGTAAGCCGAGCGACCATCGTGATACTGGCACTTCTCTTTTGTCTTCCAAGAATCAGTCCTCCACAAACCGTTTTATATGATTGTTCTCTTCACGTTTCTCCTTGTTGTACCATGCAGAGTATCGAACCTCAACATCGTCTTTACCCTGGTACTTCCAGTGTCTTTGTCCGATTAGCATCTCGATATAATACACTCTCTCACATTACACAAATCAACTCCTGCGTCTGTCTACACGCTTCAAACGACCTTCTCAGTACCATAGCCTCAATTGGTCAATTCCAAGTAAGCCACGATCTAATGCCATCGTCACGAAAGCCAAGACATATATCTCAGAAAGAAATCCAGATCCCCCATCTCTGGTACCATGTACATGACCGGCTTTCGGGCCGGGCTACCGGGCTTTGTTGCCGGGCGGTCGCTCGCTCGCCCCTCCGAGTCTGCATCGGAGATGCGGATTAAAGATAGTACCCCAAGTCCACAAGATGAGTCAGGACTCTTTTGTTTTCGAGATGGCTCACGCTTGTGAGCTCCTGTATTGCCTCCTTATTCTGCTGTGATATGTAGTAGCAACATGGAAAGCTCGAGGACTGAGCCGTACACTTGGGTGTCGAGTCATTCTCCCTGGACGTTTGAAGTAGCTCATTAAAGCATGCTCACGGGTAGCAAGATCGGGAATTGGGATACCCGGTCGATGGCCAGTATTCAAGTGTAGAACTCGATATATCTATCTATATATATATCTCTCTCTGTGTGTGGGGGGGTATATATACATATATATACATATATATATATATACATATCCAAAGAAAGACGCACTCATAGGGTTTGCAATGATAATCTCCAACTCACAATCTGGAGAGCAAATAGCACCATCGATATACGAGTTGCATATCGGCAGTCTGATAGTGATAATCACAGAACCGGCAAGAGATTCTAGAGACCACAGAGTCCTACAAAACGTCATTCTCACCACAACCCCGCCTCCCTCCCTCTCGTCAGCCGTGCGACAAGCACACGAACTCACGTGAACAAGTCAATGAAGGTAACTGTCTGAGGTTGTTTGCGACAAGAGCAGAGCTGCGTAGGAAGAAGAAGCAAAGTGCCCAGCATGTTGGTCGTTCGCTGCTCGGGCAGCCCGTACGAGGTATGATTTCCCACCTCCACCTCAACATGAGGCATCATCATCATCATCATCATCATCATCATCATCATCCGTCAACCACTATAACGGACAAAGACCAGAAATAGAGCCCTGTGGGCCCCTCAGACTCACACAAAAACATCCCATCACAGATCGGCCTCGCCCACGGCCAACAAGCACAGCCTCTTGTCCGCGGCTCCATCGCCTTCTACACTGCCCTCTTCCTCGACCGCTGCGCCATGAGCTGGGCCCAAGTCCGCGCCGAAGCAGACGCCTACACGGAGTCCCTCTCCCGGATGCCCAGCGCACGCCGCTACCTCGACGAGCTGCGCGGGCTTGCCGACGGCGCGGGCGTTGACTTTCTCGACATCCTCGCCATCAACATCCGCACGGAAATCATGTTTGGACTATTCACGGCTGCTGCTGCTGCTGCTGCTGATTCTACGAATCCAACGACGCACGCAAATGTGCCGAGCGATGGGTGCACCAGCCTCGCGTGGAAGATTCCGCAACAGCAGACGTCGTATCTCGCGCAGAACTGGGACTGGATGACGGAGCAGGGCGAGAATCTGGTCATTTGCCACATCCACCCGACGTCACCGGCCACGAGCTCAGCAATGGTGGACCGGCAGCTGCCCAACATTGCGATGGTGACGGAGGCGGGGATTATCGGCAAGATTGGGTTCAACGCGCACGGGGTGGGGTGTTTGTTGAATGCGATTCGCGCGCGGGGCGTGGCTCGGTCCCAGCTGCCGGTGCATTTTGCGCTGCGACTTGTGCTGGAGTCTACCTCTCGCGATGACGCGGTGGCCAAGTTGAAGGCGGCTGGAGTGGCAGGCAGTGCGCATATCCTGGTTGCCGATGCGCAGGTGGGCTCTGTTGGGCTGGAGTGCACGCCGCTGGGAATCAAGGAGGTCAGGATGGATGCGTGGGGCAGGGTGTTGCATACGAATCATCTGGTGTTGGACCACGAGGGCGTTGATGAGCCGCCGTGGCTGGACGACTCGCCGAGGAGGTTGCAGAGAGTGAGCGAGCTGGCTGATGGGCTGTTGCCCGTGGCCGGAGACGAGGTCCATGTGGACATGGACCAGTTGAAGGCGGTTTTCAGAGACGAAGACGACTTTCCGTGCTCCATTAACCGGCGGCAGGATGGCGAGTGCACGACACAGACGCTGTTCAACATCATCATGAGGCTGGACAAGAGGGAAGCGGTGGTCAAGGTTGGACGGCCGAGTGAAGAGGGCGAGGAGGTGCTGCTGAGGACTGACGATATCTGGGACGAGTCGTATGAAGTGCTGGACGGGGTTGAGATATCATCCAAGAAAGAATGCTAACGTCCCACGTACGACCATACCTGGTGGAAAGCTTGGGATCCCGTCCGCTCTCCCCCCTAAATAAGCCACCAAGGGCTGGATTAGTAGTCAAGTGGGTGACCATTGGCGAATACCCGGTGTTGTACGTTTTTTTTCTTTTTTTGGGTTCCATTTGGCTGTGGAGGTTTCGTCGTTGGCATCCACAATGGTGATCCAGTCTGACTCGGGCGGCTGGCTGGCTGGCTGGCCGTGTTGGGATAACAATTCACGATATTGATTCTGGAGGTTGAAGATGTTCAAGTACACTCCTAGTCGTATAGACAGATTAGTTGTTTTGTGGTTGTATATACATATACCGGTGGCTGTGCCGTCTCTTGTTGCAACCATTACTTTTCTAGCCCACGATTCCCACGATTCCCACGACTTACAGTCCCAACTCCTCCATCTCGGCCCTCAAATCGTTGACCCGCCGGTTCTCAAACCAGTCCAGCCTCGTGGGGCTCTCCGTCAGCGGCACAATGACATCCAGGTCCTTCTTGACGTCCAGCACGCCTGCGTCCATGCACCACTCGAAAAAGGCATCCCCAGCCTGGTTCATGAACTCGGCCACGGCCATGGCCTTGCACCGCGTCAGGCCGGCCGGCTGGTCCTGCTCGGCCATGACCTCCTTGAGCGTGGTGCCGGGAATCTCCCACCAGTCGGGCGTCACTTCAGCGGCCACGAGACGGCCGAGGAAGGCAAAGTAGTTGAGCCACGCGTTCTCGGGCTGGGACGTCTGGTTCTCGGGATCGTCTGTTGGTGGAGGACGAGCAGCAGAATGCAAATGGTTAGCCGAGGAGATGGAGCACAGGGGGGGGTTTGCAGAGTCGAGAACAGGACGGTGGCTTACAGAGATCGTCCCAGGCGCTCAGCAAGGCGTCGTCGAGGGTCGGCAGGTCAGACCACGGCGCATCGTTGCCCTATTGTGCACACGCATCGTCAGTCACGTCGTCGTTCATGGGACCAGCGTCAGCAACACCAACGCACTCACCTCCCAGGTCCTGACCTCCATTGGAGGCAGCCGCACAAGCTCCTTCAGCAGTTCCACCAGCCTGTCCTGTCCCTCGTCGTCATGCGGAATCCGCTTGCCTAGCTCGATAAACATGGTCCACACATGCAGCAGGTAGCCTGACAGGATGCGGTCCTCCATGTGCGACAGCAGCGGGTCCAGCGGCAGGTAGAAGCTCCAGTAGATGTCGTCGATGCGCGCCGCGCTGTCAGCGGCTGTTGTCGTCGCCGCGGCGTACGTCGTGTCCGTCACCAGACAGTCGCGAAAGGCGGCGCACAGCGCGGCTGTCCACAGCGTGCCGGGCTCTTCTGTCAGGCAGAGCCAGTGCAGATACGAGTCCCATTGCTTGAGCTGCGGGTGGTTCGGTGCCTTGAGAGGTGACTTCAGCGCGCTGGCCACGGGAGCAACCTCGACCTCTGCATCCACTTCGATGATGGTTTCCCTGATGATGGGCACTGCGCGTGCCGTCTGGATCTCGTGCGTGGGCTCTTGCTTCGCAGGCCGAGGCGTTTCCACCGAGAGCATGGAGCTGGCGCCGGTGGACAACGAGGCTTTGCGGATGTGGTGGTGGCGCGACTTGGGTAGACGCGGCTTGTGGATCGTCATTGAAGCAGCCTTGCCCTTGATGAGGCCGGCATCAGAGGGCGAGGGAGGGCTGTGGAACATGTGTGTGTAACGCATCTTGAAAAGGGTTGATGATCAGAACGGTGAAAGTGTGTTATTGGTGGTGTCGTCCTGCACGATAACTCGATCCGCCCTGTGTCGTCAAAGGGAAATATGAAGCACAAGAATAGCAAGGTTGAGTCCCAACGTCCCAGACGTAGGAGATGATCTGCTCAACAGATGCTTTGGAATAAACGGACAAGTGAATAGAAGAGAAGAGGACACAGAAAGAAAGAGAGAGAGAGAGAGAAAGAAAGGGAGCCTGTTGATGCCCAGCACCAAGTCTTCACAATGCGCTCTATACTTGATCCTGGTCTGGGTTGTTTTGCTGCAATCAGAAATGCCAAGAGGACCGCGGCATCGACGAGTATTATATGACAAGACCCAGCATTCTCATGTTCACTCGAGCCATGATGCGCAGCCAGGCACCACTGCGCAGGCGGTCCGCGATGCAACGGCCACATGCAGCCTGTTGTGTTCTGACGCCCCATGTTCACAGTCGCAGCTGGAGCCTCCCACCATACACCAGCCTCCGACTCCGACTCCACATTGACTTGCCAGCCAGACGTGGGGAAGACAGCAAAGAGCAGAGCAGGACGTCAACGCGCAAGGCAGAGAGAACAAATCGCAAAACAGTGGCGACAACTCTGTGCTGACAGAACTTTGGTCTCGCGGCAGGTCTCCCTGTACGCCGTGAAGCCCTTTGCCGCCTTGCGAGCTGGCGGCTGAACAGGGGACTTTGTTTGCTTCCGTCAGCATTCTGCAAGCATTGATTCGGCGGGAACTGCTGCTGAGGGACGCTGTGCTGAGGCCGTGAGCGAGGCCTGGGCTAATTCATCGTGGCGGCCAGCAACCGAGGCCGCTGCCGGCGTCTCTGTGCCAATCAGACAATGGGCCTTGGCTGGGCTGAGGGCTCGCCTCCCATGCTGAGACGTCTCAACCGGCGCTGCAGCCTTTTTGCACTGCTCAATCAATGGCGGTTCTGTGGTTGGGTTGTGTGGGAAACGAGAGACGAATCACTGCAAGTAACTCTTAACCCACCTCTTTCTAGTGTGTAAGTGGCTTGTCTAGCTTGATGGGATCACATGTCTTTTATTTCTTGCTTCTGGACTTGGAATTGGTCTTGGCCAGGGTGACCATCATCCTCTTACTCTCTACTATACGTCTTCTCCCAAGAAACCGCAGGTCATACCGTTGGTTCAAGCCAGGTTCTCCTTCACAAGATCTCTGTCTCCACTGGGCCCCCGTTCGAGAGTAGGCCTTTATGCAGATGACGGCAACCGACCCGGGGAATCAGACACATCCACAGTGAGGTCGCTCTAGATGACTGGTCTTGTCAATATGCTTAGGTGTGTTTGCATCCTCTGGGACCATTTCTCAATTCGGACATTGTCTTTTAGATTATATAAACTCACACTGACACTGTTGCTGGGCGTCCGGGCATTCCAAATTTCTCACCAGCCTTGGTTTGCTGCCAGAGTCCAAGATGACCGTGTTCTCCTGTACATACTCCAGTCAACCCGAGCAACGCGGCCTCATCAGATAGCAGTAATAGTAGACCTGCGGATCGGTGGCTCTGGACTTGGGCACCGGTATTCTTGCGATCTCCTGCACATCAAACGGCATGTGCTCCTCCTTCTCCAGCACGAACCGTTGCGACGAGTAGCTCAGCGAGATCCAAATCCCACCAGGGCCATCCAGACACTCGCTCACACTCCTCAGCATCTTTACAAACGCCTCCTCCCCACCACACGACACAGCGTCCACCGTGCTCTTGTCCACCACAATATCAAACCTTTGCTGGGACTGGTGCCGGTTCTGCCTCTCGACATCAATGTCGACAAGAGGCAGATCTCGTGCAAAATCCACACTCGTGACATCTGCAACGGCATACTTCATCTGCACGTTGCCAAAGGTCTCCTTCTCCCGCTGCTGGCCGCGAAAGATGGCTAGAGGCTCGTAGTCTATGTTGAGGACGTTTGTGAACCCCCTGGCGCGGAGGTGGTTCTGCAGATCGCTGGTGCCAAAGCCAATGTGCAGAATGCGACATGATGCTGGCGCGCGGTGCGGGCCTCTGCGGTCACGGCTGTGCGCGCCACGTAGATAGTCGTCCAGAAACGGGTCCAGTATGGACATGAAGGTCGCCGAGGGGACGAGCCATTCAAAGCAGGCTTCGTTCTCGAAGCGCTGGTGCCAGTACTCCTGCTCCTCAAAACTCGGGGGCATGGTGTTCCATCGGATTGGTGAGAGCGAGACTGGGGATCAAACAGCAGCAGCGCTGACTGGCCTAATCCTTTCTTCTCGCTGGTTTTGCAGACGAGTGAATGATGGTGTTGTCTGAGATTGAACGGTGCATGTGCTGAATCGTAAGTCGAGGGATCTTCATTGCAGGATTGTTTTCTGGCGGATTATTCCATCTGGAATTTGGTGGTGTGAAATTTTTGGAACATGATTACATCAAGGCTCCATCGAGCAAACAAGACAAAACAAGGAGATTCCAGTGGGGCGCTCGCAATTTGCCTTGAGCCTGTTGCCTTTGCAACAGAGAACCGCCTCTTGGCTCGGCTGGACCATCATTCTCGCGAAGTCGCGGCTGTGGTAGTGGGAGTTTGCGGGGAACTAATGCGAGGAAAAGCGACACTGAAGCCGAGAGAATTTCAAGATTGGTGAAGACAATGAGCAGCTGCTTTTGAAACACTTGTTTTTTGTTAAGTCTGGATTCAAAGACTGCTGCTTGAGGGTCTCTTGAAGTGGACCACGCTGACCTGGTCGTGCTTTTGGGTCCTCACAGACGAGGCTGGCAAGCCACAAGACAGCCAGAAATCGACCCAATACCATGACAAATAACAACGTAAACTGGCACGAATGGCGCGAATGGCAAGATATCCATCCTGCCACGCAGTGCATCCACGACAATCAGTGGTTGTTGTGCTAGCCAGCGAAACCACACACATCGCCAACATACTCTCCTTCAAGTGCCGCTCCGACGCAGCCTCAGCACATCAATTGGCTTGCGCGATCTGAGCTGTTGAAGACTCAAGACACTCGTTGATAAGAAAGGCGTCACCTGGCACAATTTGTCCGAGACGCATGTGCTTCTAGTCCTGCATGCGTGCGACTCGCCGAACGGAAGTCGGCCTTCCTGACGAAAACAGGTACGGAACAGTCCCATTCTGCAGGACGATAATCGTAAATCCGGGTCCAAGTATCGCCATCATCCGAACTTGCGGTGACCAAGCCGAGGAGACAGAGGAGTTACGGTGCTCGGCGCTCCTCTGTGATTTCTCGTTGCGTGGCCAGGTAGTGTGGATTCACACGGTACTCTCATATCATCTCACGGCACCTCATTACGGTCATATGCTTGTCTTGATGCATACTACCATTTTACCATACTGTCATGGGCACAGTCGATAGCAAATCTGGAAAGTCAATCGTCAAGAACCTGTCGAGAGAACGAACCAGGAAGATCGAATCCTTCGTTGTGAGACAAGCACCACGAGCATTGCAAGTAAAATTGAAGTCCCTTTTTCCTTGCCTGGGCCTTGCTGGCGCAGCTGAGCTGGTCGTCATCCTGCCTTGCACATTGTGTGTATTTTCGCAGCGCCGCCGCCGCCGCCGCCGCACGCCCAAACCTCTTTGCCGTCCACGAGCGGCGCTCGTCACAGCACATCATTGTCACAACAGGTGGTGCGAGCCGCTTGATTGGCTCGGGGTGTTTTCCTGTGCCTCTCAGGTCACTGCCTCGGATATTGCGTGAGAGTGTCCATTTTTTTTGGTTCCTGTCTCTTGTCTTTCTTGAATGCTTACCATCTTTGCCAAGGTCCAATCCAGTGCGCGTTGAGCAATAGGTATCGGTGATGGGCTCGCTGCCAGATCTGCTCATCTCATCTTTGCGCGGGTGGTGTTTAGATTGCGTCTTCTTTTCTTTTTCCGAGACTTGCATGTTCTTCTGGCTGGTCTGACCGGTCTGATAACGAGTCTCACTTCGTTCGGTCGCTGGTAAGGGGAATCAGGAATTCGCAGCGCGCGTGTGCCTCTGGATTCAATCTTGAATGCCAAGCCAAAGAAAAAAAAGAAAAAAAGAAAAAAAAATTGATGAGCCAGTGGAATGAGCTCCAAGAGTGCACGAGCATGGTCACATAGATGTTGGCGGCGGCGGCATCAGCAAGGAAAAACGGGACTGTGCTGTTGCCCTGCCCTCTAGTGTCGAGCTTTAAAGTACATGTCAGTAAGATTGGCGTCGTGACAATTCGCCATTATCGCTCGAGATGGTATCATACGCCAACTGCGGGGTCCACCAGCCGCAATAGGGCAATGAGCGAGGCCGATGAGTGGTCCTCTTGTTGAGAAAATTGGAATCATGCACACTGCGGGTAGCTGGGGCCAACTTTATTTCGACCCATGGTGCCGAACATGTGTGCGTCCCGATTCTGTATAGTAGAGCAGAGCAAGGAGATGAAGAGTGACAAGAGAGTGACAGAAACGTGTGTGAGGAAGACAGAGCCAGGAGGCAGGGAAGCATGGGGGGGGGTGCTTCTTTTCTAGGACTGGCTCAGAGTAGTGGGTATTGTCTTTCTCCTTCAGCCTTATTGCTTGTGGTTGTGGTCTCTTCCCGTTTTGTGTCGTCTTGCCTTGTCACTCACTGTTCTGTTCTGTCGCGTGCCTCGCCTCTCATTGGATTTTTTTGTTGGTCAAAGTGGATTGGAAGCATTGAATATACTTTTGATACCCGGACACACTTGGACCTGTTACTGGACTGGACTGGACTGGACTGGACTGGACTGGCCTCCGTCCACACCATCACATCACAAACTGTCGATACCAGCAAACGACAGACCTGGCGGCTCGTACACGCATCGAAAGCATCTGATGCTGGCTATGGCCTTGTCCCATCGCTAACGGTTGCTCTCCCCGATATCTCCAGTCCCGATCATCACGCAGCCCGCCCGGGGGCCCCGATTCGGAACCCGTCTCAACAGGTCCCGCTCCGCTGCCCACCAATATATCTCGATACCCAGAACACTCGTTTCTGCCATGGAGCAGTTTGTCTCGACTTTCAGCGCAACAGGCCAGCCGCCAAAGGAAACATGCAAGCAGTGTCGGTTTCGCAAGGTGCGCTGTGACGGCAAACGCGGCGAAAAGGGATGTGGTGACTGCGAGAGACTCAAGTTTGACTGTTCCTTTGTGGCGGCGACAGTGCCGCCAGCCACTCCAACGAGAATTGCAACCAAAAATACTACTAGTTCTACTGCTACGACGACGACAGCAGAAAATGTGCACGGCAGCAGCAGCGGCGCCGGCTCCTCTTCCTCGTACTCTGATCTTAACAACAACCACAGTTCCGCGTCTGGGCCATCCTCCCTACCCAGCCCAACACTAGAACCAGGCCGTGTAGTGGAACGACGACGGACAAGCAAAGCGTGCACGCACTGCAGACAACAGAAAGTGCGGTGTTCGGGCGGCACGCCGTGTCTGGTGTGCAAGAAGAAGGGCGTCACGTGCGTGTATGCGTCCAACAAGCGACGAGGCAGCCGTGCGGCTTCGAGCAGTGTTGCAGGGACACCGACGGAGGCCACCTTTGCGTTCTTTAGCGGCCACGGCGGTGGGAACGGCCATGGCAGAGCCGGCGGCCAGTCGAGTCTCGGAGACGAAGGCGGTCTTGTGGGCTCGTTGACGGACGAGGCTTCTACGGCTGCTGCTTCGCCGACGTCGCCAGCGACCACGAGCTCGGAGCCTGTGACTGTTCTGCGAATGGACTACCAGTCGAACACGCAGCCAAGAAACCACGACTTCAGCAGTCTGCCTCCTGACTTGCAGGCCTTGGTCGACTTCTACTTTAGCCAAGTCTATCCACTTCCTTCGTACGCCTTTCTGCATCCAGCCACGACGATCCGACAGGCTGCTGAGGGAACACTCGAAACATCGCTCGCGTACGCTCTGGCCGCAGTCGCCAGCTACCACCAGAGCCCAGCACAGAGCCGGAGCGACATGGAGGTGCACTGGATCGAGCGCACCGAGGATCTGACATGGAAACACCTCGAGGCGCCGACGCTGCCGCGGCTCCAGGCTCTCTTGCTGGCGGTGCTCTATCGAGTCGAGACAGGCGCCTTTCAGCGAGCGTTCATGCTCTCTTCCATAGCAGCACGAGCTGCTGCTGCCATGAGACTGAACCATGAACAGGCAGTGCCAGCCTCGGCCTCGGCCTCGGCACTATCCTCAGCCTTGCGCGACAGCGAACAAGGCCGCATCCGACAGGAAGTACGCCGACGGGTCATGTGGTGTCTGAAGCTGGTCGAGCGGTACTTTTGCATGGGCCTGCCCGAGTTTGAGCTGTGTCCGGTGGAAAGCATCTCCCTCGAGCTGCCCTGTGCCGAGGGCCAGTTTTCTGGACTGGGGGCTGGGCATCAGACCCAGCAACACCAAGGGTTGATGACATCCTCTCTGGCGACGGTGACTGCCAGCGAGCAAGCCGACCTGCACACCTCCGACCATGGCGCCTACCGGCTCTACGTGAAGCTCGAAATGCTCCGCCGCGACATTGTCAAGCTGACCCGCTCGCTCGCCGTCAACGACGCCTCTTTTGCCAAGCTGCCGTCCATCATGCGCGACTTTGAATCGCATCTCGAGCAAATCGGATCCAGCCTTCCTCTGTCTTCGTCTTCTTCTTCACCTTCTTCTTCTTCTTCTTCTTCTTCATCATCTTCATCCACAACCACCAAAGCCACGACAACCACCAGCAGCAGCAGCAGCAGCTCAGCTTCGCCGTCCTCGTCCTCAGCACCACTCACACCACCGCCACGGATCCTCACGAGCGCCAGCATCGGCCGCCTCGTGACGACGCCTTACCTCCCGCGCCACCTCATCGCCCAGCTCTCCTACCACCAGTGCCACTGCGACCTGTACCGCATCCTCCTCGCAGGGCCCTACCGCGAAGCAGCCGCCGTCGCCGCGGCGCCCACGGTCCTCGACACGCTGACCGCCACGCTCTCGAGCCTCGACCCGGCCCTGCTGCCAAAGGCTGAACAGCTGTGTCTGCACCACGCCACTGCCATTGTCGATCTGCTCGCGACGCTGAACCAGGCGAGTCCCCGCGCGCAGCTGCTCGAGTTCGACACGGCCATCTGCGGGTACCACGCTGTGCGGGTCTTGCTGCACATTGCGCAGCTGGGCAATGTTGGTGGTGGTGGTTCTGGTGATGCAAGACAGCCCCCGAGACCGAGCGAGGAATGGGCGCTGAGCCGTGCCGAGCTGTGCATGGCGAGCTTGAAGAGGTTCTTTCCGACTTCGCGGCTGGTCCAGCCGATTCTGGACGAGATGCGGAGGGCGATTGAGGTGTTTGCTGCGCGGCGTGCTGGCGGTGCTGGTGGTGGTGGTGCGAGTGGAACCAGTCGCCTTGCCTCGCCTGGTTTACCGGGACACACTGGCGGAGGACAAGGCGCGTCCAAGGACCAGGCTGCTGCGCGCGTGCGGCAGAGGCTGGCAATCCATAGCCTGCTTCGACAGGCTGATTTCACGGAGGACGAGGATCAACAGCAGCAACAGCAGCAGCAGCAGCATCAACAGCAGCAACAGCAGCAACAGCAGCAACAGCAACAAAGAGATGACGAGCGCAGGGCAAGCGAGTGGTCTGTTTCGCCCCCTGGGCCGCTGAGCCCACTCGCTTCTGCCTCGGCTGGATACATGCTCAGCTCCTTTTCTACGGCTACGGCCACGACGCCCACATTGACATTGACGAACCAGCCTACGAGCTTCGCAGCAATGCACGCTGCGGCCGAAACGACGCCAAAGACAGCCGATGATTCCTCGTCGCTGTTTGATGGAGGACTGTGGCGAGTGCCCTGGGCTTATGACGGCGATCTCTGCGGCAGCAGCGGATGGAACTGGGATGGAGATATCCGCCGGCTTGGGGTGAGTGGCAGTAGCAGTAGTAACAGAGGAGGAGGAGGCGCAGTGGCATCGGCAGCTTCCGACACTGGTGTAGAGGGAGGAGGAGGAGGAGCAGGAGGAGGCCCCAAGACGCCATCGTCGTCGTCGTTGTCGTCGCTGTCGTCGACCACCCTGCCGTGGCTGCGCAGATGGGAGGGCTATTCGGTGCTTCAAGGAGAGATGGCGTGACGGGCCTGGTGGTCTGTGTGGGTTGTTCCCTGTACGAGTCCATGTACTTGTACGATGGAACCATATCGTGTGCATATTGTAAATACAAGAGAACACACTTGATGACTGTGAAATGGCGATAGAATCATTTGATACCCTCACCGCTAAAGCATGCCACACACCTGCGAACCCAGAGGCCTGTGCTGGCCCACAATGGAGGAAGCGTGTTTGCAGAACTGGTCATGTGTACGTGGTCTCGTGGTTCTCTTTCTTGGGTGGTGATCGAGAGCCCTGTGCATGAAGGTGAAGTGCATCGGTTCCCATGGCGTGTCCAACTCGGCTCGTTTGTGTCATGGCTCCTCACAAGCACATCACACACACACACACACACACACCACACAGCCCCACGCAACTCCATTCTTCGGATCTGCAGTCCATAAGGGGATAACTGAACCTAGCGCCGTACCAGACGGAAACAAGATAACACAACAACAGCCAAGCAAAGCAACAAGAACACAGCAGTGCCGTCCCATCTGGTCAGTGGAGCGAGTGACCTGGCTATCCGTCGGTCGACACTTTACTCGGTCAATTGTCAGTAGTAGCACACATGCCACGCTCACATACAAGCATCAAACAAAGCCCATCAAGAAAACACTGCTAGACGGCTGAGTACACCTTGGACCTGCAGAGACCCGCCGCACGCCATCCTCCCAACATGTGACGACATGGCAAACGGTGAGACATGAAGGGCCATGTTCTGCCGGTTCCTCGTCCCGGGTTCTGCTTTGGGACCCATCTCGGATGTCGGTGGGGTTGCTGTTCTTGGACTTGTGGGGTCGAGAGGGTCGTATTGAGCGCACATGTATGAGGAGTTGATGTTCACAAGACTGTTGGTGAGGGGCTTCGGGCCAATGGAGCTGTCAATATTGATTCATCTTGATGTGGATTGCGTTGGCTACAGTGGCGGCCCTCAAGGCTTGAGCCCGGATCACAAATGCGGTTGACGGTCTGGATGACCTCAAGTGCTTTCAGACACAAGCACCGTAGACTCAAACTCGCCTTGAATTCAGCTAACAAGTACTCTGGGACTCTTCAAAGTTATATCTAGTATCTAATACTAAGATAGACCTAAACTAGAGCATCAAAGTAGAAGTACTGCTAAGTTAAATTAATAAATAGCTTACTATAACTAAACTCGCTTACATTCGTCTTATGAGTACTCTATATAAACGAAACGTCCAAAAAGCTGTCGCTAATTTGGTGTTCAATACTGTTATTCACTAACTTAAAGAGAGAAGAAAGAAGGTAACTATTGTTCCAGGGTCCAGGGAAAAGTGGATTTCGTATACTGAAAACTGCCACACCAGACAGTATAAAAACCTCACCACAACCACTAGATAGTTTCTAAACAATATATGCGCTTCTTCTTCTTCTTCTGATCAGAACCTCCCAGGTCTCCTTTATGCCGATAGACTATTGCTGGGAAATCTGGGACGGTTACTGATCTTCTACCCAAGTTTTCTCTGTTCTGTGACCCTTCACCTCCACACGAATCTACACTTCTCCTCACCTACTCGACGAATCTTCACCCATCGCCCAAGCGCTGTTGCTATAGCTTCTGATCAGAGGTTATTCTACAGACGAGGAGACCTAGTTTGGGCGTGCCTGCAGCCAATATCGCCTTGCCAATCGACCATTTTCACTGTTTGGGCACCCCATCTGGCTTAGTATTTGATATAATAGTTCTTAATAAATAAAATCTACTTTTCTCTAAGCCCTGGAATAATAAGTATTCGAAGACTCTTATCAGTTATATTTCGCATTTTATACAAAGAATAACCTGAACTAGAGCGTTAAAGTAGAAGCACTGCTATGTTAACTCTAATAGATAGCTTGCTGCAACCAAACTCGCTTGAATTCAGCTTATAAGCACTCTGGGACTCTTATCAGTTATATTTCGCATTTTATACAAAGAATAACCTGAACTAGAGCGTTAAAGTAGAAGTACTGCTGCGTTAACTCTGATAAATGGCTTGCTATAACTACAGTCGCTGAAATTTAGCTTATAAGCATTCTATGACTTTCAAAAGTCATGTCCAGTGTCTGATACCAAGAATGACCTGAACTAGAGCGTCAAAGTAGAAGCACTGCTGCGTTGACTCTGATGGATGGCTTGCTGCAACCAACCTCCAGCTCATGCATTCACCACGACACACACACACTCGCAAATACCCGCAACGGGCTACAACAGACCAGTCTGGTGCTCGAAGCAAAGGGGAACAGACCCGGTGGACTGCAGCTACAAGCGGGGGTACGCCGCCAACAATCTACGTGTCGCGGCGAAACGAAGCGCCGACGGTCGTGCTCTCGTGCACCGGCTCGTCTCCAATCTCGGCCATCTTGTGCTCGAGCATGACGGTCATGCGCTTGACGACGTCCTGGTACTGTTCCTCCTGGTAGACATTGAACAGCTCCAGCGGGTCCTCGTGGCAGTCAAACAGCTCCCACTCGGCGTCGGCATCCCCTTGGTCGGGGTCCTGGGCGCCCGGGACCTGCAGCGCCTGGTTGTACCAGTAAATCAGCTTGTATCGCTGGTCGCGCACGCCGTAGTGGGCGCGCGCGTGGTGGACCCAGTCGTTGTTCATCCAGTAGCGGTGGTAGGCGACCTGCTGCCAGTCGGCGGGCGTGCGGCCCTGCAGCAGCGGGCGGAACGAGACGCCCTGCATGTAGGACGGCACCTTGAGGCGGGCATAGTCCAGGAAGAGCGGGGCAAAGTCGACGTTGCAGACAATGTCGTTGCACACGGTCCGCGGCTGGATCTCGCGCGGGTAGCGGACCAGGAAGGGCATCTGGAACGACTCCTCGTACATGAAGCGCTTGTCGAACCAGCCGTGCTCGCCGAGGAAGAAGCCCTGGTCCGACGTGTAGATGACGACCGTGTCGTCGGCCAGGCCCTCGTCGGCGAGAAAGTCCAGGATGCGGCCGACGCTGTCGTCGACGGCCTGGATGGTGCGCAGGTAGCGCTGCATGTAGCGCTGGTACTTGAAGTCGGCCAGCTCGGCGGCCGTGCGGAAGCGGAAGACGGTGCCGTCCTCGACGTCCACCAGCCGCAGCCTGGCCAGCTCGTCGCTGCCGTCGGCGGGCAGCGGCACCTTGCGCAGGGTCACGCCGGCCGCCGTGAACAGGGGCTGGCCCACGGCGCGGCGGCCGCCGTCGGGCTGCGCGAGCCCGAGGTCAAAGTACGTCATGTCCTCGGCGACGCGCATGCGGGCGGCCTTGGCGGCCCTGGCGCGGTGCTTGTAGTCGTCCGTGTACGTCTCGGGCACGGTGATACGGTCCGTGTAGAGGTGCTTGTGGCGGTCGTGGGCCTCCCAGGAGCGGTGCGGCGCCTTGTGGTGGCACATGACGAAGAAGGGCTGGTGCTCGCCATCGCCGTCGCCGCTGGTGGTGGTGGTGGTGGTGGTGTTGCTGCTGGCCCCCGTCGACGACGACGACGACGACGACGCGGAAATGGTCTCGCGCATAAAGTCAATGGTCTTGTCCGTGATGATGTCGGTGACGTAGCCCTCGACTGCGCGCTCCTTGCCGTCCATGTCGATGAAGGTCGGGTCCCAGTAGTCGCCCTGGCCCGGGACGACGCTCCAGTAGTCGAAGCCGCTGGGCTCGTGGGCGCTGCCCTCGCCCAGATGCCACTTTCCGATCATGGCGGTGCGGTAGCCGGGCGCACTGGCGCTGCCACTGGCGCTGGCGCTGCCGCCGACACGCAGGGTCTTGGCGACGTTGGGCAGCAGCTTGTTGATCTCGGACGAGAGCGTCATGACGCCGTTGACGTGGTTGTGGGTGCCCGTGAGGATGGCAGCGCGCGAGGGCGTGCAGATGGAGTTGGTCACGTAGCAGTGGTGCAAGAGCATGCCCTCGGCCGCGAGACGGTCGATGTTGGGCGTGTGGTTGATGCCGGCGCCGTACGCGCTGATGGCCTTGGCTGCGTGGTCGTCGGCCATGATGAAGACGATGTTGGGGCGCTTGGGAGCCATGGCAGGCTGCTGCGCCTGTGGCTGTGCTGGAGCTGGAGCTGGTGGTGGTGAAGACGAAGAGGAGGAAGAGGACGAAGAGGAGGAGGAAGACGGAGCAGTGTGCGAGGCGTTGGCTTGCAGGCTCAGGGGAGGTCGCTGGCCGAGCTTGATCTGCATGTTGACACGGCGGATCGACGGGCCTTTGGTCTTTCAGGGCCCGAGTCAACTGATGCTGAGACGCTTTTATAGAGCAGCGTGGTGGCGCTGGCAGTTGTGCATGTGCGGGCCGAGGCAGCAGCAGGAGGAGGAGGAGGAGGAGAAGGAGGAGAAGAAGAAGAAGAAGGTTTTCCTGACTGGAGAGCCAAGCTGCCATCACTACGTGACTTGGTGCTCACAGAAGTACGAGAGTACGTCCCTTGGCTCGGCTCCCAGTCTGTCTCCGTAGCACCAGGCTGCACGCCATCGTCAAAAGTGCATGCAGCCTCCCCAAGACGGGGAAGAGACCGACTTCCGGGTGAGGCCGAGGATCCACGGGCCTGCACGCGCAGTCGCATCCATGCATGCCGGTGCGGTCCTCGGCGGAGAGCAGTGGCTGTAGATGCTCGGCAATAGTGACCAGGCCCTGCAGGATCCAGTCCTGTACGTTTGGGACAGCACAAGTGGTAGACTGGGTGAGGTGTGCAAGTGGGCGATCAACCGAGGCTTTGGCTCTGGCTCTGGCTCTGGCTCTGGAATGGGACCACGAGGGCACGGCATCTATGCAGGATCCAGTGAGTGGCTGGGATAGCGGTTCTGAGCCCCCGTTAGTTCCTTGGTCAGTCTGGACTGGCCTTGAAGTAAGGCCAACCAAAAGCCAGAGTCAGTCGCACGTAGTGAGGGAGGGAGTGAGCGAGCGACTTACACATCCTGAAGTAAGGCCAACCAAAGCCAGAGAGTCGCACGTAGTGAGGGAGTGAGCGAGTGAGCGACTTACACGTCCTCCTCGACCTCCAACCCAAGAGTCTCCACCACTACCACTGCCACTACCACTGCCACTCCCAACGACATATGCTTAATTCGTCTGCGAATCATCTCAGGTGGCGACGGAGCGGAGCACATCTCCACATGGGCAAGAATGACAGCCTTCTGTTCCAGACGCGAACCGGCTTGGAGGCCACCAACACTCTTGCGACGAGGCTTCTCAACAGCAGCCAAAAATAACCGTTTCACCCAACAAAGCATGGGACGACGACGACAAGGACAACGATGACAATAACGACAACAATAACGACGACAACAACAACGACAACAACAACATCAACATCAACATCAACACTAATGGCACCCGAGACGCCAAGGCTCTCGGACTCTCTGGCAGGGCCCTTGGCAAAGCCCTTGGGGATCATCCCGGCCCGCTTCAAGGGACAGGCCAAAAGCGCAGTGTTTCAGCCTCGAGTGGTTCAGCCAGATGCCGTGTATCAGATGTTGTGTAGTAGTAGTGGTGGTGGTTTGGGGACGGGGACCCCCCCTTGGCCTGCCACACCCACACACTCACACTTCACACACTCACACACACCCACACTCACATACACACATACGCTGCAACGCCAGGGAGGCGCAGTTTGCGTGCACTTGAGCGACCCTTGAGTCGTTTGCTGTGGTCATTTCTGGCGGTGTTTGTCACTGGCAGAGGACGGGAAACGGTCCACCAAGGCTCTCCTCTTGTCGACGGCGTCTTTTGTGTTTTGTCTTTTTTATCTTTTCTGTCTGTCTGGCTGGCTGGCTGTCTGTCTGTCTCGTTCCTCTGTAACTGGTAATCATTCCTTCTGGCGGCTTGTAGACCGGCCTCTTCTTACTCGGCTCTGGAAGCACGACTCTAGTCTTCCTAATCTTTTCATTCATTCCCTTCCTTGGCTTGCTTCTCACGACTTCGACTCGGCAACTGGGCTGCCTCGACTATCATTCTATTCCACGAGAACAACAACACCAACAAGATCAACAACAACAACACCAACATCAACAACGACAACACCAACAACGACAACACCAACAACGACAACACCAACAACGACGAATTCACAGGCTGGACACTCTCATTATAATTTGCACTGAACCCCAGAAACCAGGAACGAGTTCGGCTTGGAACAACACAGCCTCGACGCATCGACCGCCACAAACACGAACCAGACTTTGTGCCAAAGAGCACCATCCGCTCCACAACACCCAAGATGGGACGCAGACACATCTCCACGGGACTTGTGCTCGCTGTGCTCGCCCTCGAGGCCGCAGCAGTGGATCCAATCGTAGCCAAGGTAAGCCCACTCAGCAATCGACGGCGTCGATGCGTGGCAAGCAGCACCGCACCAGGCTCACACCCGGCACCAGGGCCAGTACCTCTTTTACGCCACCAACGGCACCCAGTTCTCCATCAAGGGCGTGGCCTACCAGCAGGGCATTGCTGCCGGCGGCGGTGCCGACGGGGCTGCGGCCACCAACGCGACCTTCATCGACTCGCTGGCCGACGGCGCTGCGTGCGCGCGCGACATTCCCTACCTGCAGCAGCTCGGCACTAACACGATCCGCGCGTACGCCGTCGACCCGGCGCAGGACCACTCGGCGTGCATGGATGCGCTGGACGCCGCTGGCATCTACGTCGTCGCCGACCTCAGCGTGCCGGGCGCGTCCATCAACCGCGACGCGCCCGCCTGGACGACGGACCTGTTTGCGCGGTACCAGGGCGTCATGGACAACCTGGGCGCGTTCCCCAACACGCTGGGCTTCTTTGCCGGCAACGAGGTCGCCAACAACAAGTCCAACAGCGCCGCGTCGGCGTTTGTCAAGGCCGCCGTGCGCGACAGCAAGGCGTACCTGGCGTCGAGGAACTTTGGCCACTGGATGGGCGTCGGCTACGCAACCAACGACGACGCCGACACGCGCGACAACCTCGCGGCCTACTTCAACTGCGGCGCGGACCAGCGCGCGGCTGTCGACTTTTGGGGCTACAACATCTACGAGTGGTGCGGCCAGAGCAGCTTCCAGACAAGCGGCTACCAGGAGCGCACCGCGGCCTTTGCCAACTACTCGGTCCCGGCCTTCTTTTCCGAGTACGGGTGCAACAACCCCGGTGGCGGCGAGGCGCGCGTCTGGCAGGAGACGGGCGTGCTGTACAGCCCGCTGATGAACACGGTCTGGAGCGGCGGCATTGTGTATGAGTATTTTCAGGAGCAGAACGACTTTGGTGAGTTTTTTTTTTATTTTGTCTTTTCTGGTGATGATGCTGGTGATGATCTGGATCTGGTTATGCTACTGCTGCTGGTGATGCTGGTGCTGGTCTGAATCTGATACTGGATCTGGTCTGGTTCTGCTGCTGCTGATCTGGATCTGAATCTGATACTGGATCTGGGTCTGGTGATACTGGATCTAGAGCTGGACCTGCATCGAATCTGAATTCCTGTTCATCTCTTGCTAACCCACCTCGACACAGGCCTCGTCTCTCTCTCCGGCACGGCCGTCACGCCTCTGCAGGACTTTGCGCCCTTGGCCACCGCCATCGCGCAGGTTGCTGCCAACGGCTCGTCTGCGTCCACGCTGACCATGGCGGCCTACACGCCGTCCAACGTGCCGCGCGCCTGTCCGGCCGTGCAAGCCGACGTGTGGCTCGCGGCCGAGGCGCTGCCGCCCACGCCCAACACCACCGTGTGCGAGACCATGGTCGCCTCGTCGGCGTGCGTGCCGACCGACGCCGTCACCAGCAGCAGCGACGGCACGGCCATGGCGGCGCTGTTCGGCACCATCTGCGGCCTCGACGCAACGGCCTGCGCGGGCATCACGGCCAATGCCACTGCCGGGACGTACGGCGATTACGTCGGCTGCACCACGGCGCAGCAGCTGACAAACGCCCTGAACCAGTACTACCTCAACCAGAACAAGGCGCCGACGGCATGCGACTTTGCGGGCCAGGCGCGGATTGTCACGCCGTCCGTGACGGGAAGTGCTGCTGCTGCCGCTGCTGCTGCTGCTGAGGGTGGGAGCAGCAGCTCGTCCTCTTCGACGTCGGTCAATGCCAATGCAGAGGCCAACCTGACAATCACGCCGTACCAGGGCGCACTTGCGGGACCAATCTCGGCGGGCAGTGGGCAGAGAGCCATGGTGAAGAGTGTGCTTGGCTGGGCCGTGGCTGTGGCTGTGTTTGTGGCTGTGAGTTTGTAGACAAAGATGGAGATGGAGATGGAGAGAGGGTCTTGTTCTGGCATTTGGATTGTGAGGCTGGGAGGTGACCAGTGTGAGCAGCAGGAGAAGGTCTTGGTCTTGGTCTTGGTCTTGGTCTTGTTCTTATTCATAGTCTTGTTCTTATTCATAGTCTTATTCATATTCATATTCCTATTCTCATTTATAGTCTTGGTCTTATTCATGTTCTCAGTCTTAGTATTGTTCACATTTATATTCTTGTTTATATTTATTTTCTTTTCTATACTCTTATTCATACTCTTGTTTATACCCTTGTTCATGCTCTTGTTCTCATATTCTCAGTGTAGTATCTGGTAGCATGATCCATCTTGTATAGAGGGCGTCTCTTCTATATTCTAGCATTATATTCTAGCATTATATTCTAGCAT